>JACXGK010011420.1:0-16064 GCA_016801125.1 Novumbra hubbsi
TATCTTCCCTGGTGATACTCTGCCAGGTCTGTACTGGGTATCTTCCCTGGTGATGGATGCATGCTCAATTGAATTAAGGTCAGATGATTGAGTTGGCCACTCAAGGACAGGCCTTGGTTGCTTTAGCTTTATATTTAAGGTTACTGTTTCCGATTGGTCAGTTCTTTGTTTTATTTTCTTCCTGATGGTGAGTTCTTTGTTGGTCTAAACAGATCATTTGCTTGATTTAAATCCTTGCTGATTAACCCATCTTGGATTTAACCAATTAGTGTCAGGTAGTGTAGGACATTTGTACTTTTGTGTCACAGTGCCACTCCCCTGGTCGCGTGGTGCCACGGCGTTCCACATCGCTGGCCTTCTAGTCGCCATCGTACATCTTTGTCCGGTTTTCCCATG
The DNA here is from genome assembly GCA_016801125.1 of Novumbra hubbsi. Taxonomy (NCBI): domain Eukaryota; kingdom Metazoa; phylum Chordata; class Actinopteri; order Esociformes; family Umbridae; genus Novumbra; species Novumbra hubbsi. The sequence goes on from JACXGK010011420.1 coordinate 397, forward strand.
TCTCGTGAACCCTTCCTGATTACCCGCCAGCTGGATCCAATGTAGTTGGCTACTTAATCCCCTGTGTGTCGTGTCTCTGTGTCTGTGATTGTTTCCTGTTGTGTGTATATGCTCATTGTTGTTACACGACCAAACCTTTCTAAGCGTCTGCATACGCTGCTCAAGCTGATTTCACCTAATAAATGATTGATCAGCTAACCTCCTGCGCATTGGGCCCGTTCATTACCACGCCTCACATTTTGTTTGGTCTGAAACACAAAACATTTTGTAAATGCTGTTGAATACCTGCTGAAGGCCCCTTCTAGCAGACTTTGTTGTCCTGGTCAGAGTCTCTAACCACTAGGACACCTTCCACCATAGGATTGGAAGCAAAAAAGATTGGTACTCAGAATATATGCTTGACGTGAGCCCAAACATGAATAGGCTAAATCATTAGTAAAAATAAAATGAAGAATAAAGCTTTTCCTCCATTTTGCTCCTGGGGGAATGCTGTGAATGCTGTAGACCATCGGTATTCATATCTCACCCTAACCGGTCCAGCGTCTGCTGGTTGTCGGTTCTACCTCATCATTAATTGCTCTCACTTGGTGTCCCAGGTCACAATAAGCCCTGATTAGAGGGTTTAGAGGAAAGAAATAAGTTGAAATGGCTTCTACGTCCTGATTTAAATACCCCTAATCTAGATGGTTGTTAGACTCAGGGGTGCTTGTAGCGTGGTACTTCTCATTCAGGGTCATGTAATTGGGTGTCACTGTTAGAATCTAGAGTGCCCTGGATGCCTATCAATCTGTTGTGAGCCGAAAACAGGTTGCATTGGCCAATTCAATTATAACTTCAGCTGAGCTTGGTTCGTTTGAGCGATCCGGTTGAGCTTGGTTAGATAGAGCGATTCGGTTGGGCTTGGTTAGATAGAGCGATTCGGTTGGGCTTGGTTAGATAGAGCGATCTAGTTGGGCTTGGTTAGATGGAGCGATCCAGTTGGGCTTGGTTAGATATTGATCCAGTTGGGCTTGGTTAGATAGAGCGATCCAGTTGGGCTTGGTTAGATAGTGATCCAGTTGGGCTTGGTAAGATAGTGATCCAGTTGGGCTTGGTTAGATAGTGATCCAGTTGGGCTTGGTTAGATAGTGATCCAGTTGGGCTTGGTTAGATTAGAGCGATCGTAGTCATGTGTTTGCAGTAATGGAGGCAAGAGTGGGCAGGCTGATATAAACGTTCTCATTGTTTGGTCAGACTTGGTCAGGCTCAGGCTGCAGTAATACAGAGAACAGATTAGGAGTGAATCTTACACCATGTTGTAGTTTAAGGGTCACAATTGGGTACATTTTCAGTAAAGGGCAAAAAGTCAACAGATCCAAAGATCACCTTGGAATCCAAGAAGAATGTATAATGGCTGATAAGAGTACAATCTAAAATAAAGTTCAATATGTAAACATTGCACAAACTTCATATTGTGTGGGCGCTACCTGAATGCTGATATAGGGAGAAGAGGGATGTTCGTAATGTGGCTTGAGTACTTTAGCGGGAGCTGACACCCTTTTTTTCAACAGGCATATTCACAGCTATACACAGACCCATTGCTCGTGTCAGTTGATCTAGCCTCATTTGACTTTAATGCATGAAGATGCGTCAGTTGTTTCTCTGAATTTTTGTGTTGCTCGGAAGATATTGATATTACTGAGAAGATGTAGGTGTATTTGTTCCTACATTTTTGCGGCGACATAATGTTTCATCCATCTTAATCCATTTTATGTTTTAGTAAACTGGAATGTAAAAATGCTGTAGAGATTTGAACACATTTGGAGAATTCTACAATGTTGGTTCTTCAAAACACCAATTGCCATTGTGAAACTAGCTTCCTTAAGTTTGTCTCATAAAACAACAATTGATAATGCACCAAAATGATTATGATTTAAATTACAACACGGGCACAGAGTAGCCCCACACTGAAGATGAATATATGTACTGACACCCTGGAAAAGGGACAATGTGGGTGTTCTTGTTTTTCACTCTATTGGTAGGAATACTGCGGTAACGTCTCACTCTGATGGTAGGAATACTGCAGTAACGTCTCAATCTGATGGTAGGAATACTGCGGTAACATCTCACTCCGATGGTAGGAATACTGCGGTAACATCTCACTCTGGTGGTAGGAATACTGAGGTAACATCTCACTCTGGTGGTAGGAATACTGCGGTAAATCTCACTCTGGTGGTAGGAATACTGCGGTAAATCTCACTCTGATGGTAGGAATACTGTGGTAAAGTCTCACTCTGATGAGTAGTAGCAGTAGGAATACTGCCGTTTGTCAGCATGTTTAATAATGTTGGCGAATGCTTGCATGCTCCATAATTGAGACATTTAGGTTGCTCTTCATTGGTCTTTCAAAGTAAGTTGCATTGACTGAACTCAGGTCAGATGAGGTTACACAGACAATAAATCTAGTCTAAAACAATCAAAGGACGTATTGTGAACTTCACAAGACACATACAGACATGTATAAATGTGAGCTCATGTGACACACTGCTAATGCACTAATTCATAAACTCACTAGGCAAGAGATGTGGATAGTAAAAGCCAATGGCGGTTGGTTGATGATGAAATTGGAAGACACTGAAGTGAACAAATGTGTAACACACCTTTTTTGCTGCGAGGACTTCACCCAATGTCCGCCATATGCACAGCCATTCCAAAACAGTGGGATTTCTCATGACAGTTGTGTGTTCGTAATGTGTGTAACTCTTTCAGCTCCGCTGGTGATACTGTTTATGTTAGTCAAGGAGGTGTTACTGAACCACACAGCAAGGAAGTATAAACACACCCTACACACCCGACATTATGGTGGGTTAATCATTTCCTTCTACATGTGTAAAAAAGTTGATGTCTCAGAAAAAGAGAGTGCTTGAGATGTTTCTTTTTGAATGCTTTGCTGAAGTGGTAGTTACCGAGCTGTCTCATTGTCACTTCTCTCCCACTTGAAATCTAAAACTTTCAGCTCAAAACTAGCCAGTCAACTTTGCAACAGTCATGTCTGACAGGACATTTTTTTAAGAGCTTTTTGAGAGATAGAAAGCCAAATGGACAATTACATTTATGGGCAGTTTGAGGTGACATCCCTGCATATCATGTGCGGTTTTTAAATAGCCAGCCGTCAGCCAGAATGCTTCTCAGCCAGTTGGAAAAACAAAAGCAAGGGGCCATTTTAACCGCCAAACATAATGCCCCCTACCATCGACTCACGATCCACCTCCCAAATTGCAACCTACTCACTATAAACTACACTACTTTTATTAGAGCTTATGACAAATGACTGCAGTATGTGGGGAATAGGGTGCCATTTGGATTGCAGGCTCCGGTCTTCCAAACTCGTTTTCATGTTATCCGCTGTGCTTCAGGAGTAATTGAATACCTTGGAAGAACTGCTTTGCTGGAGCTAAAGGATGGATTTGACACTGACTACCGTGACATTCTCACCTTGAAGTAGGCCATTGCTGTCTACCACTACACAGCCACCAAGTGCTGCTCAAATCGTTCCTGGAAGTATGCTGATGGGAATATAACGTCCTAATCTGGTTTGATATGACAAACGTTACATTGGTCAAATTCGGGATTGAGCTCGGGTTATGGTTAGGTAATGTGAAGACAACATAAGAACCTTTTAGGTTCCAAATTTTTTCATGAAGTTCTTCTTAATCGTGAAGTCAACGACATTGTAAGGACACCCACTATCACCATGACACACAGGAATCAGCCTGTGCTATAGTGCACTAGAGTGTCATGTAAAGCCCACAATTCTACTGTTTATCTTGAATGTAATCTCTGAAGGCGGGAATTCTGCCGTTAAACGCTGTGTTGTCAGATTGATTCTCACCCCAAGTGTAGCCCGAGTGATTGAGATAGTCAGGCTTGTCAACATGGCTCTTTAAGCATCCTCAGCTCTTCCACAATGCATATTGCCCTGCCACTGTTTCCTCCATCAAATCCATATTCAACACACAAAACCACCCTCCCCACGCTGGCACACACTGTTGTGAGTAGAACACATGGCTTCAATGAGTTGCCGTTGACCACCAAATAATCCCTTTAAGAGAGGAAACGACCGCCATGTCGGGCAGATTGGAGGGAAGCACATGGAGATTTGCTTTATGCTGTAGTCACACCGCCAATTATGATGTACATAATGTCAAGCAACACGGTGGGGTGAACTTTAGGTGGTAGCCTCAAAGAGGACGGTTCATGGGGGATACAATATGATGAACTCTGATTAGAAGAAGTGCACTTTTTAAGGAACAGGGTGCCATTTAGGTCGTGCACAGTGGCTCGCCGACTGCCATTGGCCTGATGTTCGTGTCTATTCATCAGGGTCTAATCTTCAGTTGCAGTATGAATTTTTCCCTCCCCGTTCATTCACTCCTCTCTTCTTGTCATTATCCCTGAAAAGGAGAGCCCTCCAGGTTAAATGTTTATTGAACTCCGAAACAATTTTCCCTCTGTGGATCAATCGCTCTCCCTCTGCATTTGTCACGAGCCGTTTCGCAGGCAAATGGATTCCCGCAGAAATAGAAAAAGGGGGCTTTGGTAATTGGCCGCGGGTGGCAAGACACAGTTCATTACCGTGCCATGCACGTGTTTTCTGGTGTGTGAGAGTGCATGTGTTTTCTGGTGTGTGAGAGTGCATGTGTGATTGGGTGTGTGAGAGTGCACGTGTTTTCTGGTGTGTGAGAGTGCATGTGTTTTTTGGTGTGTGAGAGTGCATGTGTTTTTTGGCGTGTGAGAGTGCATGTGTTTTCTGGTGTGTGAGAGTGCATGTGTTTTCTGGTGTGTGAGAGTGCATGTGTTTTTTGGCGTGTGAGTGCATGTGTTTTTTGGCGTGTGAGTGCATGTGTTTTTTGGCGTGTGAGAGTGCATGTGTTTTTTGGCGTGTGAGAGTGCATGTGTTTTCTGGCGTGTGAGTGCATGTGTTTTTTGGTGTGTGAGAGTGCATATGTTTTTTGGCGTGTGAGTGCATGTGTTTTTTGGCGTGTGAGTGCATGTGTTTTCTGGCGTGTGAGTGCATGTGTTTTTTGGCATGTGAGAGTGCATGTGTTTTTTGGTGTGTGAGAGTGCATGTGTTTTTTGGCGTGTGAGAGTGCATGTGTTTTTTGGTGTGTGAGAGTGCATGTGTTTTTTGGAGTGTGAGAGTGCATGTGTTTTTTGGCGTGTGAGTGCACGTGTGTGGAATCCACCCGTCTTGGGAAGGTTTGAGATGCCACTCAGAGATACTGTCTTTTTTCATCCTGCTTTTTCTTACCTCTGACCCCGTGTCTCAAAGACAGAGAGAAGATAAAGGGTGAACGTTACGGGAAGATGTGGGGGAGTCTGTCCTGGGGGATATAAGAGAGGGGGAGGAGTGAGATGTTGAGATACTACCGAAAGAAATGTGCTTGGATGGAACAGATAAGGGTTGAATAGATGTGTGTGACGACTGCCATCAATTGAGCTCTCCCATTTCTCACTGCTTTAAAAAAAGACTCAGAGAAAGAATAAAGTCTGACTCACAAACTAAAGCTGTGGAGGTTTTGTCTGATATATGTGGTATATTCTAGTGATGCTTAGAGGTGGGAACTAGAACCAGCCTTGACCAAATGACAGTGGTCTACGGTGCGCCTTCATTCATCTAATTTTGGTTATGTGAGTAATATCTGATGTTTGCTGTTTGAGGTATGGACAAGATACAGTACTACAGGGTTAGTTTTTGCATTGTTGTTCCATTTTATTAGTTTTAGAAGTACTTTCAAAATCTGTTTATTTTTCAAACTGCTGTAGCTACTTTTAGAGTGGTTAGATACATTTCCATTTCATTTCCATTGGTCTGTTTAATTTCCGATTTAGTAGCTTTCTGTTTTTGCTTTGAAATGGTATGTCAATTTTTATAAAAAGTGTTTTCACTTTTATTTGCAGTTTTTTATTATGCATGATTTCCTCTTAACCAAAGTATGGAATTGCTAACTATAAACCTGTAATGCCAGATGAACAAGAATAGTTTGGATTAAATCCGGATGTCATGGTGAACCATAACAACCAACTAACACTGACTAAAGGGTTCATGACGAAGTAGAAGTTACCATTTTATTATTACACATTTACGTTTTACTCCACAATGCAGCACTTCATCCAACCCTGCAGCCTTCCTGTCATCCCTTTGAACCTTTAACCAATATCTAAGTCTCTTTTCTTTTTGACCTCCATCTCTCCCTTTCCTTCACGGCTCCGTTCCGGTCCCCAGGGAGTGAACAGCATGTTTCAGGTGTTCCTGACGGGGAACAACTCGGATCACTTCACCATCTCCCCCACGGCGGTGCAAGGCCGAGCAGACATTACCATGCGGGTGGCTGTGCCTCTAGACTATGAGACGATTCGCAGCTACAGGTTCTCTGTGAGTTAACCATACACACGCGCACACACACACTCACGAAGGAACTCTGAGACCCACACATACATATGTATACATGCTATACAAAACATAAGGGAATGATTGGTGGAGCAGCAGGTCGTAAAACATACATGGTTGCGTGATTTACTGTTGTTTTTATTGCCGTTTAGTCAAAGTTTTGGAAGAATTTGTTTGGTGTAATATTAGTGTAGAATCCTTGATGAGTAAACACATTACCTAGCACTCAACCAAAAGAAAGAAATATGTTTCCTGCATAAATATTCAACTTCAGCATTCAACCCCCTACACTCTTACGATACCAAAAAAGATGGCCTCCTGAATTTTACTATATCAATTGAGGACTACCTTCTCGAAATCCCATTTACTGAATGTAACGCAGTTCTAACAGTTTATGGCGACTTCACTTTCTCCTTAAACCATTTCTAGAATATGAGTCTGTTCGTGTTATTGATCAGAGTTTGTCCACAATCTCATTTCAGTTATATGCCAATGAGTCCATGCCAGACCATGTGGGCTTTGCTCGCATCTTCATCGAACTGATCAATGAAAACGACAACCGGCCTGTCTTCAGTAAACCCCTGTACAATATCAGTCTGCCAGAGAACACACCAGTAGGCACCTCTCTGATACATGTCCAGGTAAGGTTAACATTGCAACCTGCTAACACACACATACACTGTAGATTGTACTATCACAGTGAGGACAGGCTTACTTTAACCTAACCCTAACATTAACCTTGCAAACCTATATTTCTAGCCTTAACTTAACCTCTTAACCTATCCTATAATGCCTTATTGTAACCCTAATTCATAGTGTAATTCTAAAACGAACCCTAGTTCGTAACATAACCCAAAACAAGTCATATCAAGCTTTGTGTTAGTGTGACTGGCAGTACAACAATGAAAAGCATGTGAGGATCGTTAATATAACAAGAAGCTTTACTCAGATAATAAAACAGGACGACTGTTGTCTGGTGTTTATAGTCTTGTAACACCTTGACCAGGTAAACTCACCAGGACCTCCCTGAAGTTGGTTAGCACTGTCTGAGCTGTGGCTAGCTGGGGGACCCACATACTCAGAGGGCATTGAATGGAACTGTTTTCCTGCACTGTTTGCCGTGTGTACTATTGCACATTGAATTATTTGACGCTGTATCTTGCTGAAAACACATGTTCCTCAGGCGAACACATTGCCTGTGGTCTAGGGTGATCTAGCAATCTGATCCTCCACCCCCACTGCATATCATATACTGCTGCAGCATGGGTTCAATTCCTGATATTTCTGCACACTCACTCCTCTGTCTTACTCACTGCCTCTTCTGAAAGTAACAGAAGGTATTGTTTTATTATCATGACTGCTTGTCTCCTATTTCCTCCCTGCCTTCTCCCGCGATGTTCCGTTGAAGACCAGAGATCAGCATTGTCTGTTACCTGACCTAGCCATGAGATGTGTCCCCTATTTCCTATCCGATGATCACACTTTGATCCTGGGGGCCATGATCAAATGTATTGCACATGGAATAGGGTGCTAATATGGATACTCCCAGTTATCTGGGCAGAGCCCACCTAATAATTCTGGATATTTATTAGTTTATTTCAGTACTCTCAGACACACACATACACACACCAACCTGATACAAGACGCAGAAGACGACTACTGGGGAAAATCAATACTGTTTATAGAGTATGTGGTCATGAAGTGGAGATTGCGACTAGAACAGTCGGTAAGGCTTCTTGGGTTGCATTATGAAAGACACCAGAGAGACAGGCAAACACATTTACAATATTTTATTTACTTTATTCATACAATAATGCTATAGACATTGTAGGACATGGACACAAAAAAAATCACACATTCTTTATCACCTATCACTAACCCAAATCTAACCTTAACACCAATAACATAATCTTTATAGCCTATTGACTAAAACCAAACCAATCCTGTAATGCCTAAACCTAAAAAAAACATGTATTTTATTATTTTTAATAAAGGGGTTCTCGATCCTCACTTGTACACACTGACCAGAATCTCACACACACATAGCCGTAGTATGTCTTCCACGAAGCCCTAGTATGTCTCCCACGAAGCCCTAGTATGTCTCCCACAAAGCCCTAGTATGTCTCCCACAAAGCCCTAGTATGTCTCCCACAAAGCCCAAGTATGTCTTCCACGAAGCCCTAGTATGTTTTCCATGAAGCCCTAGTATGTCTTCCATGAAACCCTAGTATGTTTTCCATGAAACCCTAGTACGTCTTCCACGAAGCCTTAGTATGTCTTCCATGAAGCCCTAGTATGTTTTCCATGAAACCCTAGTATGTCTTCCACGAAGCCCTAGTATGTATTCCTTGAAACCCTAGTATGTCTTCCATGAAGCCCTAGTATGTATTCCATGAAGCCCTAGTATGTCTTCCATGAAGCCCTAGTATGTTTTCCATGAAACCCTAGTATGTCTTCCACGAAGCCCTAGTATGTATTCCTTGAAACCCTAGTATGTATTCCATGAAGCCCTAGTATGTATTCCATGAAGCCCTAGTATGTATTCCATGAAGCCCTAGTATGTATTCCATGAAGCCCTAGTATGGTACTTGGAAAAAAACTTGCCTCTGTCTTTGAACGTCCTGCACCACCTGTGATGACCCTGATTGAGGGATGTGTTCACGACCCTGATTGAGGGATGTGTTCACGACCCTGATTGAGGGATGTGTTCACGACCCTGATTGAGGGATGTGTTCACGACCCTGATTGAGGGATGTGTTCACGACCCTGATTGAGGGATGTGTTCACGACCCTGATTGAGGGATGTGTTCACAACCCTGATTGAGGGATGTGTTCAAGTTCCAGGTTGATGGATGTGTTCACGACCCTAAATGAAAGATGTGATCAAGTCCCAGATTGAAAATTGTGAACAAGGCTGGTTGTTGTTGTATTAACTAAAAGAGAAGGGTGAAGAGAGGAGGTGAGGGAGTAATCACAATACAAACCGCTGTCATAAAGAGGAGGCTTTGTCTCTGGGCCGGCCTTCTGGTGGTGGATTGGTGAGAATGTCTGGGAGTTCTGACAATGAAGCAGGACCTTTATTATGAATATAATTGTATAGAAGAACAAATGTTATTATTATTAATGAAGAATATTGGGTCAAATATCTCTCTCCCCTTCCCACTTGTTGTGTAGTTGTGGTGCTGTAGATAGTGAAGCCCAATTATTCCTTAGTTCAGACTCGACACTGTCCAATTACCAAAGTTGGTTTTAAAAAGTTGCTCTAAACACCCATATACAGGTGCATGCAAGTGTCTGTCTTGCTGAGTGTGTGTGTGTGTGTGCCTGCACACTCCAGACATCTCCAAGAAGCCTTATCGGGTATTAAATTGCAGGGCGTTCTAGTCGCCATCACCCCTTCATGGGCACACACACTATAAACAGTATTGATTTTCCACAAGTCGTTTGTGCCTCTTCCATCAGGTGTACCTCTTCTATTAGAGTACTAAATAGGAATTGTAATGAATAATAACCCAAAGTTATTATTTGGGCTTTTTGCTGATAACTGTGTGTGTCTACAACAACACCATATTCTGTAAATAAATCACTGTTGGATCACATTTCCCTGAGTTAGCCCACAAACTTGTTTTAGGTAGCGATATAGAATAGTGTTGTTTTTGACTAGTCTCAGTGCTAGATCTGGATATGACCTATTTCAGACTAATCTCTGTGCTAGATCTGGATATAGTTGATGATGACCTTTGATTTAGAATAGAATGTCATGGAGATACAGTTGTCAGCCAATTGTTCAACCCCCATTCGGTTTCCCTAAATTCAAATGAAAATGCAACTTATAATGAATTATTCAGTCTCAAAATGATTAAACCGCCTGAACTGAATCCCTCACAGGAGCACAAACATGCCAACCAGGTGTGATCTCAAGCACACCTGATCAAGGCCTTCTTAGTTGCACCAGGTGGGGTCTCAAACACACTTGATCAAGGCCTTCTTAGTTACACCAGGTGTTCTTGAGCTAGGACACATGAAATACCTAAACTGGCTAGGGGTTTGTTAATTGTCAAGTTTGACTGCATGTTTGAACTATGGCTAAGTCAAAAGAATGGTCCAAAAAGAGATCATCGCCCTTCACAACCATGGAACAGGACACAACAAGATTGTGAAGGCACTGAATGTTCCTAGAGACACTGTTGGAGGCACACTACCTGGATGGAAGCTATCAATGGCTGCAACCAGGTGGCTGAGAAGGTGGGTTGTGAAAAACCCTTGAGTGACGGCAAAAGATCTGCAGCAAGACTTGGTGGCAACAGGCACTGAGGTTTCAGTGAGCTCCGTAAGGCATGTAATAAACGTAGAAAGTTTCCATGCCAGAATTTCAAGACGTACACCACTACAGACCCAAAAGCACCAGGAAAGTTGGCTCCAATATTCTCAAAATCATATAAATTAGCCAAAGACGTTTTGTGATTCTGTTCTGTGAAGCGATGAAACAAAACTGGAATATTCCGGCACAATAGATCAGCGGTATGTCTGGAGAATGAAGAATGAAGCAGACGCAAAAAGAACACTGTGCCCAGAGTTAGGCATGTGATGCTCTGGGGCTGCTTTGCATACTTTGGCACTGGAAACCTGTAGTATGTGGAAGGCAACATTGATTAATTGAAGTATCGGGAAATCCTAGGGGAAAACGTCATGCCATCTGTGAGGAAGCTGAAGCTTGGGCATCATTGGACCTTCCAACAGGACATTGATCCCAAGCATACCTCAAATTCCACCAAGGCTAGGTTGCAGAAGAAGTCTAAGTCTACTAAGTATTTAAGATGCAGAATAATTAATTATAGGATATAATTTCTGTTGAATTTGGGGAAAGCACTTGAAGCATTTGTTGTATTTCAATTGCTTTTGTCTGATTTGTTCATCGCAAACCAGATTACAGTCTGTAAATTTGGACAGTAAACCTGATTTGCAATGGGGTTATTAAATTATTTTGCTCACAACTGTACCAGGATACGCGCTAAGAGACCAGCCATCTCCTCTGGCTAAACAGATTTTCCCCACACTCCTCCAGCTTCTCTCCATGAATACCTGTTAGTTCCGAGTGGATAAACGTTTTTTACCGAGACTCACACAGAAGGACGGTCATTCCTTAGTCACCTTCTATTGTGTGTTTTATTCTGTGAATATTCATTTGCACTTCACAGTGGAGATGTCTAACATGACAATATTTTCCTAAAGTAAAAACTGAATGAAGTAAAAGACAAGTTGCGAACTTCAGATCACAGTCAAACTGACACTTCTGAAGCTCGTAAGCAGGACAGCTTTAGCTTATGTTCAGTAGAATTTGGAACGTTGATCATTTTAAAACAATTCGCCGACTATTTTGCTCAAAATGTCTTCTCTCTTGATGGTAAAGTGGATATAGTCCCTCCATAACATCACGTTTCTGCCTCTAAAACGGAAACCAGCACTACCAGTAAGTCACTCATATTGGGCATTAGCCTGAACCAGTGATAGAGAAGCAAACATATTCTGGTTACCGTGACGGCCTGGGGGTCATCCACTCTGGATCACACAGGGGTCATAACGGAGTTTAAAGGTCAGGTAAGTTATAGGCACTGAGATTATTTGAAAATACTTTGTTGGGTCATGGTCTAGAAAAAGGTGGCCATAATTGTAGGAACCATGAATCAGAGCTTCCTAATTCAGGTGAAGCTGAACAGCACCTGGCTTGGGAAAGCATGACATTTCGCACTGCTGGAAGTTGTTTGAATATGCGTATCTGCTAAAATTATGTGTGGATAAAAACAAATCTATTAACAGAACATGTGAAGTTTTGGTCCGTTCTTGATCTGAAAAGAAATACTGAAATGATGTTGTGCAGAAATGATGATCTGTTTTGTGCCTATATCTGTTTACATGTCGGTTGGTGAGCATTTCTCAATTAGCAAGATAATCCTTCCACGCCTCCACTTCTGATTGCTACCCTGCCTGAGAGCCTTCTTAGAAGTAGAAAGGGGGTAGGAGACCATTAAGTGGCTACATTTCTTGTGCCGTTATGTTAAACAACATAATTTTCTGTCAGTTCTAGTAACTCAGACTTGATCGCTAGGTGGTTCGCAGCTGACAGGTTTTGCACAACCAACACGTGCTAAGGTTGTGCATTTTTAGTGGCTCTATATGACTCCCTAAGTTCTGTCTTAGTGCGATCATTGGTTTGTAGTGGGATATAGGCGACATATAAAACAATAGTCAATAACTCTCTGGGAATGTAATATGCCATGTACAATGACAGATTATAATTCAGGCTAGTAAAAAGTTGAGATTCATGGCTAGAATACAGACTGGGCTGACGTTTACACACACTTGGGTAAAGCTGCATTTGGTCTCTCATTCATTTGCTTTCGATAGTCTGATTGGTTGGATTCCTATAGAAAAGTACAACACACCTACTTTACCTCTAACAACTTCTGATAGCTGTCTCAGGCTCATAAACAACTGAAGAATTCCGTTAGCTGTCAGTCAAATATTCCATAAGCTTCCAGGGTGCTGGTCTTCGTGTTGACTATGTACCAACGAGATTGGTCTTTAGTTGGCGGTTGGGTCAAGCACACTTACATATTTATACTTAAATACTTAAATTGAAAGGTATGTATAGTACATCTTCTCCAAGTAGTTTTAAAAAGTGCCAAACTAACACTATAATCAAAAGGCATTGTTTTGTTTAATATTTATGATTTTACTGATTATGATTTATGTATGTATACGTCTTACTCAATGAATTATTGAATGCCCATTTTCACGGCCAAGCCCCAAACCCAACCGCACACAAAGCGAAACACTTACACAGATGCATAGACATCCTTTGCCTTTGACACACTCGTTGATGCACACCCATATAGACACAGAGATGGAGTGCCCGGACTACAGTGTTTAATATTCATCCCCCAGTGTTACTTATCATTATAAATATTTATTGTGATTTTCTCTATCCGGGTGTCTCTTCATCTCAGGCACCTACTCACCCTGGAGAGTTTAGTCTCTGGAATTTCCTCATATCAGTAGAATTGGTCTTTGTTTTCTTCCCCCGTTTGATTCAAGCATGTTTGCTTTCTTTCATTTCCTATTTATTACTTCCAATCGCATTTCGCTTTCTATCTTTCCTTTAGCCATTATAGCACTAATGGATTTGGAGTCCGTGGGTTTGTGTGAGAGAGAGTGTGTGGTATGTGCTTGGTAAACATTTATTCACCGTGGTCATCTTCTTCTTACTCATTGTCTCATCTTCCCCACTGCAGTCCTTCAGTCTTTCACCCTTCCTTCCGTAGAAATTCCATTGCATTTACACTTAAGTGGTTTGGCAGATATTAATCCAGAACAACTTTTTTGTACACGTATCAAACCCATAACCCTGGCACATGTTTTGTTTGTCCCCTGTGGGTCCTCTGTGGGACCCACGGGGCACCCACAGGGGACCCACAGAGGCCCCACAGGGGACCCACAGAGGACCCACGGGGGACCCACAGGGGACCCACAGAGGACCCACGGGGGACCCACAGGGGACCCACAGAGGCCCCACAGGGGACCCACAGGGGACCCACAGAGGACCCACAGAGAACCCACGGGGGACCCACGGGGGACCCACAGGGGACAAACATGTTTTGTCTGTGAATAAGACATATTAGATCTCGTGACTCTGCACTTTCTGGTCTTTCTACTTTCTTTAATCTTTGTTGTCACTTTGTTTGATAGAAATTCTGTGGAATTATTAGTCATCCTTCTGTTGTAAGCATTGTTCCCACACACATATAGGATTCACACCAATATGTTTATAGTGTTAGAGATATTATAAACGGGTTACCAATGCAATTAGAGCAGTAAAAAGCATTCAGGATTCGAACCACCCAGTTTATAATTCATTCTAATCTGAAAGGATGATCTAAGATCAGCCGCCTACGCTTTGAATACTGGTTCTAATTTCCCTTACGTACACAGAAATCTGGAAGACAGATTGCCCTCATTAGCATAGAGGTCCCTGACTGAGATTTCCCTCACTGAGATCTTGTTTCTCTGAGCTAACCTGCGAAAAATACCTATTGTAACTCTTAGCGTACTTGCCCACCTGTATGCGTTCTACATGCCATGCATGCATTTCAGTTTACCCTGGTAAGATATTAAGCTTGATAGAACTTTTACTACAATATGGTTTTAAATCCCCCTGCTGTCTTGGTTGTCTGTGCACCCGTATGCCATTGGTGCAGGGTACTGTAGGTTGTGGCTTTGCATCCAATTGTCATCCGCCTTCCGTGTCCTGAGCAAGGGGGCTTGTGTACAACCCAGTTTGGATCACAAATGTTGTGTTGTAGTGGTTCACTGTGCTTCTCTGAATGAATGGAAACCAACATGGAATCTACGACTACTTTGCAGGAAGTAGCTTTTACATGTAAATCATAAGGATTGTTTTTGGGGCCGGGTAAATCTCGAATGCCCTCTGGATCTACTGCTCCTTTGACCTTGTCCTATCACGGCACCACCTGTTTAAAACACTGACTATACATTTAAACTTGTTTTGAATTAATTGTGCACAACCTATTTCTGGAAGTTAGACTATCTGATTATTAAACAAACGTCGTAGATGGAAAGACCATCAACATGCCAGATCATATGTTGGGTACGAAGCAGTTCTGCCAAAGTGCTGAAATTCGACTCGTAGGAAAGATTGGCCGATCTGCTAGTGTATAGATTAGGTGAAAAGATGGAATGTAGGCAATTACATTTTCTGTCTTTTTGTCATTATTTTTCTAAGAATCTTTCTATGTTTGCTTTGGCTCAGAAAAGATTCAGGTTCAATGTCTGTGCTTGTATGTCTCAGCCTTTGGAATTATTCAGGACTGTTATGACCAAAGTTTCTCCTAAGATTTGTTTTACAGCTTTCCTATTGTCACCTTGTGTTTTTATTGTTTGCTCGATGTAGAGCTCAATGTTTAATGGCCTGGGAAACCGTGATGAATGTCTTTTGAAGACATTTATAAATGATCGTGTAGACTGGAGCTTGTTGCGCACTCTCCACACAGGTGTCACACACACACACGCTTTCTGTACTGAGGTGTCACACGCACACACACACACACACTCTCTTACGCACACTTTCATGCCCGAGAGGGTTATAGTCACAACAGTGTGTCCTGACATTGTGTAGGGAGAGGGGGAGAGATGAGAGAGGGGGAGAGATGGGAGTGATGGG
>JACXGK010011421.1:0-16065 GCA_016801125.1 Novumbra hubbsi
GCCCCAGACTGGTGGTTAGAGTCCGCCCCAGACAGGTGGTAAGAGTCGTCCCCCGACAGGTGGTTTATTCTATCCTATATTTACTTGTTTTGTGTTATCTGTGATGGTTTTGTTGTTTCATGAAATCTTAATCATTGTATCATAACTGTATGTGTAAACATGTATATGCTAGGCCCAGCTGTAAAAGTTTGTTTGTTTTTTAAATAAAGGTGTGGTAATGTTGGTAAAATCTCTGACTTGCCCTGACTTTCATGAATACTGACCACTGAGTGTGTGTTTGAGAGCCTGTGAGACAAAACAATTGAAAGCAATAGATTGAGAGACAGAGGGAGTCTTATCTGTCTAAACTGTTGAACCTCAGAGACTGACACAACATACTGAAAATGAGCCACAACTTTGTAATAAACATTCGAGTAGAGGTGCAGTGTTAGCTCTCACCTTATTCAGCACAGAAATGTCACCAGCTATCACTGTACAATAAAATGAACAACATTTAACAAATATTCACATACACATTAGGAGCAAGTTCTAACAATCCTTGAAAGGTCTTGTTCGGCCTCGACCCTGCTGCTCTAGTTAGGAGAACCAAGGCTGCTGCAGATGTAACAATATAGTCCTTTGTGCTGTTGGCTCTTTGGAAGAGACAGATAGAGAAAGAAAATACTCTCTATACTTTAACAATGATATACAAAACACACAAACATTTAACAGTTTCAATGTCAAACATTCCACATCCACTGTAATACTGTCTAAAGTACCAAGATTTTGAAAAGTAAAATCCATCCTTGAGAGGATGTTACAGAATATTGAAGCAAAAAGACACTAAGACGAGGAATGGTATGTGGCTTATTTACAACGTCTAAGAGCTGTCACGCATAGCAGAAACAAGGCTTTTTGCTATTATAAAATGATTAGCAATGCAATTACAGCAGGAAAAAGTGCTGTGGTGTCATACGTGTGATATATGGTCTCATATACTACAGCCATCAGCCAAACAGCTTTTAGGATTCAAAGCAACCTGATATAAGGCATATTATAAACAGAGTGTGTCAAATCTTGAATTGTTATTGTCTGATAGTCACGGTGTTTGAGACTGTATGCTATCGGTATCACAGAACTTCTTAGTGCTCTAATTGCATTGGTAATTAAGGTATATTACCAGATTGGTAATAGCAATGAGGAATCCTGGTGGTATAGGGCCAAAATACCACGGCTGTGTGCTGTGTCCAGGCCTTAGCATTGGCATACTGTGTGATATAAGTGTTTTGTAATTAAATGTGGGTGGCAGAGCTGGCCATCAATGTATCAATGTAAAGTAGTGAACAAAATTTACTTCTCAAGGCTAGTTTATTCAATTTTCTACAACTTAACACCATGTGCTACGGCTTTGACTATGGTCCACATACTGTTTTATTGCCAGTAGTTATATAAGAGTCTACAAAGAAAAAGTAGTCTCTGATAGGTAGGGAGAAAAGCTGTGTGCTACGGCCTGACCAGCTCTGAAAGAGAAGCTTCAAACCTCACTAATCACTTTATGCGCTGTACTTTCTTGTAAGCGTAAAGACTCAATCGTAGTTCCTTCCTGGAAATCACTTTCAACTCGCAATGTATTCTGTTTGTGCTGGGTCTGTCAGCATCATTTGTGATGTGTCTCAATTAAGGGGAATATTTCTGCCAACATATCTGCACAGCTGTCTCTGTAGCAAATGAAAGCCCAGGCTTAAGGAAGTCATCACACACCTTCCAGTCTGTGAGGCAGCCAGGCAGCTAAAAATAGACAGATGCCCAAAGCTGGTTAATGCTCGCCTCAGACTGTTATATATGCATATCTCTTCAGTTTTCCCCCACGTCCTTTTGATTCCATCTTCTAAGCCGAGCAGGCCACAATGTTTATGTGTGTGTGTGTCCTTTGTGGAAGGGGTTTGTTTAAGAAAATAACACTGGAAAAAGATCCACTGTCGACGGTTAATTAAAGATTTGGAAAAAGCAATGCATTTTTATTCATATTGGCTGCAAATCACACTTCAACGTGTTGTACAATACACTAAGGTTTATCGTCACTTAGAACAAAAATATAAACCGGCAGTCCAAATATCAACTAAATTTTACTTTTTCACTCATCATCGCAAACATTCTAAGCAGGCAAACAGCAAGAAGGCTGTTCTTTAACTACGGCAACGACTTAACAAAAAGCAGTAGGCTGGTGTATTTGTGAAAGTAGGCCATAGCAACCAAATGACAGACACAGAAGTATATTTAGGAAGCAAATACTGGCTAAAGTTAGTAGGACGTTCAAATTATTAGTCTAGATTTCAACTTAACGAACTTCTACCAAATAGCAATAGGCAGTCTAGGCAGTCTAAGTGCCTGGAGGACACAGTCAGGATCTGACGGAGGAGGTGCCTCTATGCATCTCTATGCACTGCTGGTTTTGGTTGTCCACAATTAGAGGCAGCTGTGCATTGTTGCCTCTAATTGGGGGCCCTATTTAAGTTGCCCTTATCCACTGTAGTTGGTGGGTTGTTGTTTGTGCGGCCTCTGGTTGGGATTGCCTTTTGGAGGTTTTTGCCATGTGGAAGAATAAAAATAATGCTCTTCTCTCCAGGCTCTGCACCTTGTGTCTTGCATTTGCACCCTGTACACAACCACCATGATTATTGTATATACTTATAATCTCCACTCAGCACAGCCAGAAGAATCTCTCTGGGTAACTTTCTAGGTTCCTACCTTCTAGTGGGATTTTCCTATCCATTCTGCTTCAACAACTTTTTGCATGCTCTTTTGAGTTTTGGCTGAGTATTATGACGCATTATAAAAAAACATTTGAGTCCTATACATGTACCTGCAAAGTATGAGTCTTGTACAAACCATTCTGGTTGCTCTCAAGTGCGTGTGTGCCAATGTTCACACACATTTTCTTTTAGGAATCTGATCAAGATCAATAAACATTTGTCCATTATGAAACCACCTTCTCTTTAATATAACAGTACTGATTTGCACTGTATATACCTTTTTTGGTACAGATCATCTTTCTACGCCAAACAATATGAGTGTTTGCAGTGTTTTGGTGCAGACCTCCATCTTTCTTCTTTAAAAAAAAAAACCCTGTTGTAGAGTTTCAGAGACATAGCTCCCCATAGCCTCAGTCTCCGCATACAACAGGGGACACATATGACCCCTGTGCTAAAGAGCGCCAGGCCAGAGGTCAACAGAACAATCCCCAGGACAATGAGGGGGTCATTTGGTAGCCTGTGTTTTGGAAAAGGCTTAAGCCGGGTCCTGATATTTGGGGAGATATTTGGGGAGACAGCTAATAAAATATTAGCTGTTCTAAATGGGTGTTCTCTATGTGCATGGAGATCTGGGGGTGGTGTCACTCACCAGACCCTCGCCCAGGGGTTGAGTGTACGAGGCATGAAAGTGGTCTTTGAAGAGGTACTTGGGGAATGTGCAGGGCTAAGGACCTAGCCATTGAATTCCCTGCAGCGCCAGGAATCTAGGAGAGCGGTAAGCTGAGGTGATGTGGGAAAATCAGGAAATGAACAGGCGAGTAAAACGCGTGAAGCTATCTGCGCTAAATGGGAATGTGATTGTTGAACCAGGGGTGATGCGAGAGCTTCCGTCACACCGCCTCCTCGCCAAGAGAGGAGGAAGAGGCGCTGCATAGTGTCTTTGTGTCATAGTGTCTTTGTGTCGCCTCCTGTGCTCCCTCTCTGCTCCCAGCAGACCTGTTGCCCCTTACTCCATGGGCACTGGAGTACTGGGTTGATCTTGTGCCTTGCCGTAGATGGAACATCTGGTGCCCTGCCGGATATGGAACATCATGTGCCCGGCCGGAGATGGAACATCATGTGCCCTGCCGGAGATAGAACATGATGTGCCCTGCCATAGATGGAACATCATGTGCCCTGTCGGGGATGGAACATCATGTGCCCTGCCGGAGATGGAATATCATGTGCCCTGCCGGAAATGGAACATCTTGTGCCCTGCCGGAGATGGAATATCATGTGCCCTGCCGGAGATGGAACATCATGTGCCCTGCCGGAGATGGAACATCATGTGCCCTGCCGGAGATGGAACATCATGTGCCCTGTCGGAGATGGAACATCATGTGCCCTGCCGGAGATGGAACAAGCGTTCTGGGCCCTCTGGTGGATGATTAAAGAGGCAAATTAACTCCTCATAGATCAAAGGGCTGTCCTCCCTCCAAATGATGTTGGACCCCTCCAACGCTCAACCCAAGAGGCAGGAGATAAGGGCAGATACCCTCTCTCGTCTCTTTGCTCTCGGTACAGACAACAGATCAATATTTTTTTGTTTTTAATGTCAAAGACAACTGCCCTAATAATAAAAACGTTTAAAATGTATATGTTCTTTTTTCACTTTCAACTGTTGTTCTTGAGGCTATCGATGGTGGAAGACTAAGAGAGGAGTGGAGCCAGGTCAGAGCAAGTTCCTAATAACCCCACTGTTCCCGTTGAGAGGATACCCATTTGATCCAGTTGTTCCGGTAGGATAATATGGCTTGGATCATGATATCTGCTCTGAAACTCCCTGTGACTTTGTTTTCTTTACTTTGATTCCTACTCAGTATTATTTTTAGCCAACCTGACCCTACTCTATCAAAGTAGGATATCCGCCTGTAAAACCTAAGAATTGTAAAGTTTTGCAAAGAGTTTCTCTGAATATATCAGCAACTAAAATGTGTGCAAGGTGTCTACTATATTCTCAACTAGCTGTATGACTCCTGTTTAACAGTGACCAAACTGGTGATATAAAGTACTTCATCCCTATATTTAGTTCATCTGACATTTACAAAGCCAAGTGTCCAGTCCAAACCCTTCTAAAGCCTTTTCCACCAGGATGTCTCTGGTCCTGTATATGGACAGAAGTCCCACCCACTCCTTTCTTTTCCTATGATACCATCATCCTGGCACTGGCCTTGGGAAAGATCCCACCTTCAAAAGAAAAGCAGAGCTGAGAAAGAGAAAGAGAATGAGAAAGATGGAGTTATATGAAGCCCCTCTGTGGGAGAGCACAAAGACATGGCTGGATCAGAATTTGGTTACTGGCCTGTTTAGCTTGGCTTCACCAAGATTAGGCTCCTTCAAAATAGTACCTGTGCCAGTTAACAAAATAACCCCATCAGATGCCCTTTCAGTGGTGCACACCAGGGATGCATGATGGAGATGTTAAACGCTCTCGCTGTGCGGTCCCTAGCTGTTCGGTCTATGAGGATGAATTGTGGTATCGAGGAGCCCTCAAAATCACAAGAGCTCTTAACACAGTATACGGATGTCAAAAGGTTATCGTCTTTTAAGTACAACAACGGCTGAAGTGTTGCAGTCCATGAGGAAACATCCTTGGCTGGCTTTGTAAAGTTCAGTCAACCTGTGAACATCCTGTCAACCACATTTATTGATTTTGATAACTTGCACATACACATCTGTACGTTCCTACTTCAAAATGAAAACCGCTCCTGCTCTTTCTTTTCAATGCAGGGCATGTCAATCCTTTCTGTCGAACAAAGTACTACTTCAATGAATGTGTGTGCGGGAGTTTACAATGGCACCTCCTGAGGACAGTTGGCCCCACGTGACTGGACTGTGTGTGGGGGGGGGCGGGGGGTGAGCTTGCTTATGTACATTAGTGACTATGTGCAAGTATTTGTGTGTGTATGATTTTGTGTGTGTGATCTGGTCTGGGAGGTACAAAGGCTCCTTACCTCATTGCATTGGCATTCCCTAAGAGAATGAGCAGGAACCGAGATGGAGCGGGCCACACTGGGGGTATTCATTGGGCCCCTGTCCCCATGGGAAGGAGCCAGGGTCGAGTATTAACCCCTATTAAAAAACAAAGACAACCCTCTGGGGGCCTGGCGTGATGGAGAGAAACAGAGCGAACATTAGAGAGGAAAGCGAAAGAGCGGTATTTGAGTTTGGGTCAGAATGTCTCCAGCCTTTTGGACCGGGAGAGAGAAAGTAAAAAAACAAGGGAGAGAGAACGTGGGAGGGAGAAAGCAAGGAAGATAGAGAGTAAGGAGGGTTTGGGTTCAGGTCAAAGTACTTGCTTTTGAACCCTTCTCATATACAGTACTGTGCTGTAGATCTGGTAGAGTGGCTCGCAGAATATATACATGATTTTGACCAATGTTGGGTTTTTTTGTGTAAAGTCTTCTCTAGGCCACCAACAAATGGAATATTTAGCATCAATATATATCATCAATATATGTCACCAACATGTATCATCAATAAATATCCACACTACATCTTCTATTGTTCTGTGAAAGAAGGTTCTAAGGTGGGATTTTGTTGATAACATACTGGAGTTTGCTTTTAAATGACAGAGTTTTGTGTTTGATGAAATAACAATTAGAGACCTTGTTATTATAGTAGAATATTATACTATTTTCTGCGTTCCACATGCCCTTGAATTAGATTTTTCTTGCTTAGCTGCAATTAATTGAAAACATGCATTTTCAGGGAAGCAAAGCCAACAAACTCAAGTTTGACAATAAAAATCCAGAATATTACCATCAGTCTACATGATGCAGAGAACTAGGGTGAAAATGTCCTTATCTTAAATCCTGACACCCGCCCTCTCAAGTGCTGCACACAGAGATTCTCTGCAACTGATCTGTTAAAGACCATCCTTACTGGATGTGTGTATACACGTTTGCACGTGTTTTACTAAATAAATGGGCCCCATAATGTCCCAAAACTGTTTTTAACCAGGGAATGTTTTGTTGTTCAATGTAGAAGTTACAAATTATGTTTGGGTTAGTGCTCAGCATAGGACCTTGCCAACTATGAACTCAGCAGAGGACCCAGCCAACTATGAACTTAGCAGAAGATCTAGCCATTGTCATAAGAGGGGTAAGGTAGGGCTTGGGATAATGGGTGTGTCTAAAATCACATCATAGCTCTTTTATCCAGTACTCTCAAATACCTGAGGCACGCCCATACAGTGAAGAACTTTGGCTGGGGTTGCCTAGTACACTGTGTATGTAAGTGGTGATTTGAGACTAGCTCTGGATCAATTATATGCACTATGTAAAATAGAAAATATGCACAACACGGGAATATGGATTGGAGCACATTCTATCTCACCTTCCATCCTGACTTGCAGCCTTAAGAAACAGGCTTAGTAGCACCCGACCTCTCATAGCAAGCATAAAGCTGAGACTAGCCTAGCCTCCAGTCTAACATCTGGAGGCAATGCTGAGCCAGCAGTGTCAGCTATTAAAATGCACAACAAGCTTCTTGCCAGGACCAGCCATCCTCTCTTTCTCTCTCTAGCTGTCTCGTGTGAGGATTGAGTAGCGTAAATGACTGTGTCCCCAGACAGCCCGTGTACATTCATGCATTTGCTATAGGAGGCCCTGCGTTGGCATCTACTGTTAAATCCCAGTGCCAAAAGCCATTTTTCAGCTCTGAGCAGTCAAAGCTCCAAGCGGCTTTCACTGATGATTTGTGCCTCCCAGCGTTCTCCCAATACATCACATAACCCTTCCAGATTAGCCAGTGAATTTACTCATGTTAAAGAAAATGCACTGCAATATCGTAATGAAAGATATTACGGTGTTGCGCAGGTTGACTCTTGATTTGCAACTTGTCTAAAACCATTTCCATACATGACATTTAAGAAAAAAAGTATTTAACCTCCATACAATATAGTTCTATTAAAAATGGTGGTGTGCTAGCTATAGTGGTATTTTTAGGTTGGTCCATAGGTAGGTTGGTCCATAATACATATGGTCATTTGACAATTCTTGATATTCAAGGTCCTGGACATGACCACAACGTACAAAATTTTATCAAGTCAAGAGATGTGTTTACCTTGGGTTTTTCTTTTTTCAAAGATGCTGGGTTTTTCAACAAGGTATATGAAGATTTTTTAGGTTGGTCCATAGGTAGGTTGGTCCATAATACATATGGTCATTTGACAATTCTTGATATTCAAGGTCCTGGACATGACCACAACGTACAAAATGTTATCAAGTCAAGAGATGTGTTTACCTTGGGTTTTTCTTTTTTCAAAGATGCTGGGTTTTTCAACAAGGTATATGAAGATGTCCAGCCACTGTAACTTTGGCCATTTAGTCAGATCTTTTGCCCGTTCACCCATACTTGCTACCTTGTAAACAGTTGTGGTCCCCTCTGTTGCCTTGCAAAGCTGAGTCTTCATCACACATCAGTTATGAGGTGGAAGAGGAGGAGGGATATGCCAATGAGGAAGGAGGGGTAGTATTAGTTGGCCCTGATGGGAGACTAGCCATTACGCTGGGGAGAACACCCCTGCACAGGAAACTCTTTTTACATTTTACATCTGAAAGGTTTCACCCTTCACTGGATGTGGACATTTCAATTCGATATTATGACCAGGGGAAAGGTGGCAGCACCTGGCTTGCTATCCTGAGGACGACCATGCTCAGTTTCAGAAGCCAGCCAGCATACTATGGGATCCTCATGCCATGTTGCTGGATTTAACAAAATTCAATTGACAAAAACAGAAGTGGAGGAAGCTAGTGATTTTGGGCACTGTTAAACAGTGTTCAGGTTGATTGCAATAGTTTGACATGCTACCCCATGCACCCAGTATAAGTAACTACTACTGAAATAACCATGACATCAAACAGATTGTAGCATGATCGTAATCACAACAACGATCGTGATGACAATTAAACTTTGCGAAATGAAACAAAACTTGATTGAATTAATGTTTTAGATCCTATCACCAATCAGTTCCCACTGTGATGTACTAGTGTGTGTTGCATGGATTGAACATTTATTCTGTGCTCTTCCCGGCTAATCATGAGTAAAACAAATGTCACGGTCCTAGATGTCTCTTAGAGGCGATACACACCACCTAAGGCCCACCCGGATGAAATGCCCCTTTCAATTTCTCAGAGCATGAAAATAATCCTGCAGCAACTGGTGATGTGAATAATAATATGGATGACAATGAATTGATTTCCTTTGAAGGGGTTCAGTGCAATAACAAGAGGAAATTCCAAGGATTTTGAAGACATTGAAGACACTATAAAGGTTCTGGGTATCCGGACACTGATGTGTCCCTGTGTTTAAAGTGTTTACCTACTTGGGGGGTATTTTGGGAGATGCATCATTGATCAGAGGCGAAGTGAAGGCCCCGAGGCACTCCTGGGCGGTATTGGGTTCCTGTATGGCATCTGCCCGGCGTCCCTGAGAATGATCTGGGTCAGCTGGAACCTCTTTTGTGCTGAAAGGTGGTTTCCATTCTCTACCATCTTCCCTGCTGGCGTTCCACTATTCCGAGTGCACCAGATGTGCCCTGTATTTGTGTTCAGAAACAACACTGGACCGTGTGAATCCATTAGATAAGTTGTCCATGTGTACATTCTTGTAGTTGGGTTTCTCGAAGGCCACCCTTATTGTATGAATGGATTTGTTCAGTGCTGTAGCCGTAAGTTGCAAACTTTTTTCATATTCTGATTTTGAATTGGGAGTTCTGGCATAGCTATAGACAAGCATGTATTTCCACACTTGATTTGAAAGGTTCTTGGAAGGACGAAGACGATTACTTGACAGGGTATGAGCTCATAATGAGAGCTTTTACATGAAACATTCTCTTTATGTACTAAGCCAACTACCAAGTAGTCCTCTGAGTGGGATGCAAGAATTACATTACAAATGTAAATTTAATATTTTCTGTTGGAGATAATTTGAATGCTTCATGAAAAATGCAGATGAGCTTTATGATTTCCATAAATTCGCAAAAACATTACATACACACACACACACATATATATATATATATATATATATATATATATATATGCAGCCAGACCAATATCCAGACAACTATGTTATCCTTGTGCTTCCCTTTGTAACTGGACTCGTAGTAGTTACGACCTGCCCGCTTGTATCAGATATCAAAATCAACATTATAAGTGGTCATAATAAAGTATGGACAGCCCCAACCTTAAAAGAGAAAAGGACACATTAGGTTGCATCTTTCATTTAAAGGTAAACTAAACAAATTACATTTTCAACAGACCGCTTGTAGCCTAATCACCTTAATAATACTCTATTAGTTGGAGGTATTTTAGAAGGCTCTTAGTTTAAAACTACCCTACATAACTGGAATATTGTAGGGACTTTTACATAAATGTGAGTTGATTACTTAACCAATAAAACCTATCTTTTAATCAAACCTGCTTAGCATGGAGACAGTGGCTGTCAGGTGCATGATGGGAAACGGGTTGGCTGGGGACAGCAGTGTGGCGGAAGACGAGAATCAATTGGCTGTGTAATGAGATGGCAGGGGCCCAGGTTGCCATGGAGCTCACTCGTGCTGTCCTTCACCAGAGGTTTTGTAAGAGTGAGAGAAAGATCACGAGGAGTCAGGAAGACGGTGATAGAAAGAAAGAACGTCTGGAGAGAATGGAGAGAAAAGAGAAAGGGAGATAACTGGACGAAGGAGGGCATCGTGTAGAAGACAGGAGAGAAAAGAGGGGCATAGTGAAAATGAAGTGGTTGATATGAAAGTCACCTCGACCAAGAAAATTGTGCACAATGCATATCAACCTGGGAAGTCAATAATCCTAAGTAGGCCTTTGTGGCAGTGACTGTATGGGAATTCACTGGGGCAATACAGATATGAAAGGCGCATACAGGGTGGGGTTATGGGAGGGCTTGTGGGAGATGGTTGATTCAGCGGATTAATCAAATGCCTGTGCCAAATGTTTCTTCCTGTCTTTATTTTCTAACGAATGCCAAGTTGGACAATGCACATACAGTATGGGTGAAAATGTCTGGGAATGGGATTAGTATGCAAGAGAGTGTATTAGAGAAAATAATAAATAGAAATAAAAAGCCTAGAGTAAGAATCTGTGTGTGTTCTGGTGCGCTCAACCCAATGCCTTGAAACTGTTTGACCTTGAATTGATTTTGGGCAAAGTCAACGTTTCATCTTTCTTTCTTTAGAAACTGATGTTCAGAAAGGATGGAAAAGAACCTCCCTGGCTTGCCAGTATTGATTTATTTGCTCCTTTTCTTTCTCCCCAAAAGCAGAGCTGCTCTCTCTTCAAACAGAATGGAATTAGTCTGTCAGATTTCAAAGCATGTGGAAGCATCACAGTGTCAATCAGGGGCTGTCATGCATTCTATCACGCAGGAACAGTTTGTGTCATTACTGAAACAGTACACTTACTCTAACAATGCCGAACTGTGTTAGTATTTATCATTCGGGGTGTTTAAGTCCACTTTTCCAAATTAATGTTCATTCCCCTTTGTACTTATTGGGGGAGTTGCATACACGTTCAAGTTTTAATTGTAATTAAAAAACCAAAATGACTATAAGGGTCAATTTTGCACTATTCAATGGTATTTCTGTATCCTTTCTGATGGTAAATGTAACACTTTTTATAAATTGTCCCCCAATGTTAGTGAACTAAAACTATTGGGACAACCGGCTTGACAGGGGCTTCTGGTGATCCGTTACAACATTTGTGCAGGCATAAGGCAGATGGCAGTAGCCACAGCATGGGGATGTTACGGAGCCGGTCTTGGGCACAGCGTAGACCTGTTTGGCTGCTACTGGAACTGGCTAATTTGTTTTCATTGATGGGTGTACCATGTCTTTAATTAAGATGATAACTATAGAACAGGCCTGGCAAAGCATCCTTGGGGAAGATACGGAATATTTGGTGGGATCAATGGATTGCACACTTCAGGCTGTTATTGAATGCAAGGGTGTGAACACGAGTTAAACATATGTGCTAATGGTACATTATATGAATCTCTAACAAAATCTTTGGTGTCCTGTAGACTATGCATAAAATAGGTATACCATGCATAAAATAAGTAGACTATGCATAAAATAGGTAGACTATGCAAATGTATAACTATGCATAAAATGTATTGTACATTTCCTAAATGTCCTAAATTGTAAAACCACTAACAAACATAATGGGTCAAGTAAAGTAAATCTATTTTCTTATTCGTTAAGCATTTATAACTAAGGTAAAAGAAAATGGGTGAAAATATGTCAATAAACAGTGGATAATGGCATTCTGATCAATGAAAACAACATTAAAGGGTTCTAAGAATGTTCTGCTGTCATTTAAAAGCATTTATAAACATTCAAGAAATACAGAATGTTGGAGCAAATCATTTCATAAAAACGTTGCATGTGTTACGTTAAAACAGAAAAGCTTTTCTTTATCCTACATAATAAAATAATTTCAATTAATTGTTCATATCAACAAATAGCAACTACATAAGTATGTAAAATCTACCAGGTGTTAAACCTAGCGTTGCCAAATACTTTCTGGAGTTGACTTCTCACTTTTACATTTTACTAACCATCATCTCTAAACATTTTATTATTTTTATGACAAATTTGTTGTCTTAAAAGAGATGACTAACGTGTTTACAATCTGTTGGTTCTATTTAGATTTATGAGACTTTTGGCCATATTGAGACTTTGAGACTTTTGGCCATATTTGAGCAAAAGGAAATGTGTTGTGTGCACAGGTGAATAGCTTCATTGTCGCACGCAACCTTCCAAGGTATCGTAGCACACAACCGATACTCCCCCTGACTCCTGAGGAGTACAACTAGAATCTTAGATTGTCCGTGAGTTTATATGCTTTCCAAGTCCTGTGGTCTGGCCAATGTGTTGCGAGCGCATGTGTTTTCCTTCATGGTGCAGCAAAAGGAACTCGTTGCTAGTGTTCATTGAAAACGATTATAGTTTGAATTACATATTTTTGTATGTAATTTAAATCAAATAGTTCTCTGTAAACCATTGTAGTATCAAAGCCTTCAGTGCCAGGGGCTCCCATTACAGTGGCAAATAAGTGGGAGATGCTGAGTCTGAAAATTAATTGAATAGCTACCATGAGTTCTCCACAGCGACAACTGATTACATTTACAACCGCTACATAAAGCGAAACAATAGGCTACTTATTCTTGCCATGAAAACTTGGTTAAGGTTGGCTAAAAGAATATGTTTCTCGCGGTCTATGTTAGACAATGTTCTAATTTGACTTCAATTCTAACCAAATAAGTCCACACTGTTCTCATCCAACACATGGCACAAAAATGACTGTACTATGTAGCCAAAATACATTTGTTGTTTATTTTATTTTAGTATTTTTATTTTACGTTTATTTTCAGTTAGTGGGAGGCTTCTTAAGTGCTAACAGCAGATGGTACAGATTCAGTTAGAGATGATTAGATTGACAGTTTTGAGTTCCTTGTGATGGAAATTAGGTAGTGTTATTTATAATTAAGGATGCCTATGGAAAAAAAAAAATCATGTATTCCAAAACCTCTGAGCATTTCAGATCACCCCTTTCAACACCAATTGTTTGCACCTGAGTAAATGAGATCACTGGGGAGGAACATCCATGTTCATTTGAGAGATACAATAATTAACTAAATATGTGGAATGGCATAGAGAAAGCTTTGTCGGGAATATGTGGCCTTTTGTGAATGTGTTTAATGCAACATTAGGCTATTTTATATGACTTATTTTCCTTTTAATACTGCACAAATGATTGAGATGACAAGCTACCTCTACACAGACAAATGGAGAATTATCAATAAATGACCATATTAATTTATTTTCAGGTTATTCAATTATCAGACAATTTAACAAATGTGTTGCCTTTCTCAGAGGCAAGAAAGCCACTGTTTCAACTTGGCCTACATGGGTGATTTGAAAGAACGAAGTCTCTGCCCTCAAATAAGAATATGAAGACACGACTAGCATCTGTGCGTAATGAAACAATAGTTTAATATATGGTTGTATGGTTAGTATGAGGTTGTCTATTCAATGCCATTTATTGTTAGTCTTTGTTGAAACCCTTTCCAGCGATTAAGTTAGACCAATTCTTTCACAGCAGACTCCAACTCCTCCCAACCCACTGTGGTATGGTTGTGTCCCTTTTTCATGTAGACCATGTGTAAACCATGAGTAGACCATGAGTAGACCTTGTGTAGATCATGTGTAGGCCATGTGTAGATCATGTGTAGACCATGTGTAGACCACCTCTCTGGTCATGCTTGGTGCAAAGCAGCAGCTCTTCCCCTTTTTGGCTTTTATCTGGATTTGATCATTTTATTTGACATTGTTTTTTTTTAGAATATCATACATTTTTCTAAACTCAATTCAGATTTGTTGTTTTACAACAAACTGTGCCATGGATAATGCTCTTCACAATTTGTTCCTTTTTTTCAATTCCGAGCATTAAACAATATTAAAAAAGCAAAAATGATCCCCTATCTACTTCAGTCATCAATTAAGTATTTGTTGCAGAATGGTCTTTTTTAAAACTATAATAAAACCATTCTTTATGATGTTCCTTTCACAGTGTTAAATTTGACAAGAACTCTGACGTGTTGATGCTTAAATGAAGTGGAATATTATGTAATAATCTATCAATAGTTACTGTATGACTAAAAATACCTACCCCAAAACAGCCTATTTGAACAAAAGAACATACTTTATCTTAATCTATTTGCAGAGTGAGTTGACAGAGTATTTGATCTGATCATGGGTATTACAAAGTAAACTGTTTCAGAACACCATGTGGTGTTGTTGAACCAGGTGAAATGTAGCCTTAAAGAATGGGTCCTTATGTTACCATTGCCTTCGCTCATTCTGGAATAACGGAAAAATAAAAACAATTTTGTCAAATCTTATGGCACCAAGCAATTTATGCATTTTATTAGAAAATTCTATTTCTCTAGTGGGGGCCCTGTAAGTTATTTATCGAAACAAAATTGCTACACAAGGGAATGTTTTAGTCAATCATTCATGTTCCTAGCTCTAAGCAAAGTGGAAAAAGAGGGCTAAGAAAGGGTAGACTGGCATAGTGGTTGAGCTCCATTCTACCTGGCCATTTAAGTACAGACTAAGGTCTCATACAGAGGAAAATTAGGAGAGGGAAGGATGGAGTGAAGAAAGAAAGTAGGAGATATGAATGGAGAGAGTGAGGTCGGTAGGGAGAGAGAGGGTGATGATGGACGCTCCCTGGAAGAATGGCACCAGAGGGAAGGGAGGCCAGGGCCCTTGGTCTGGTTATGGAATCCGGGGACATTTTTACAAAAGCTTGACGGTCGGCACTTTAACCCCACAGTCACATGGTAATTATGCCGAATCACAGAGCCAAAACTACATCAAAGCAATAATCTGTCCCAACACTTTGCTCCACACTATATCGTCAGTATTTAGAGAAGAGAGACACAAGTCACTTGGCCAGCCTTGTCACCTCTTTCTTCAGTTATCAGAGGTTAAGTCTATTGAGACGAGTGTTGGCCAGAGCGAGAGAGAAAGAGAGGTGCCTCGTCAGTGTTTTAGGGTGAGTGTTGTGGGGAGGGGGATCCATGAGCAGTTGTGGCTTAGAAAAGTTTTTGGGGCTTCTGTGCTTTGTGAAGGCGTGATGACTGGGCGACTGGGAGGGCTGAGTGTGGATTAATGCGAGGGATTGGTGGAGAGCTGCCGCAGTAGCGCGTGAGTGGAATAACAGTGAGCGAGAGAGAGGGTGAGACACAGTGCCTTGTTACGATAGATGAACATGACAACATACGCTGGCAGGCTGCATGCACTCGGTGCTTATTTAAACGCCCGTGTAACTCCATTTCCCCCCCGAATCAGTTTGAATTGAGGGTGCTGACCGCTGTGAAGGCTGGTCACTGGTATGTGTTTCCTACGGGTCATCTGTCATTGTGCTCCGTTGACCGGCTCTGTGTATATCCCCCCATGTAAACACATTGTGGTCTCTGTGTATATCCCCCCATGTAAACACATTGTGGTCTCTGTGTATATCCCCCCACGTAAACACATTGTGGTCTCTGTGTATATCCCCCCATGTAAACACATTGTGGTCTCTGTGTATATCCCCCCAAGTAAACACATTGTGGTCTCTGTGTATATCCCCCCACGTAAACACATTGTGGTCTCTGTGTATATCCCCCCACGTAAACACATTGTGGTCTCTGTGTATATCCCCCCAAAGTAAACACATTGTGGTCTCTGTGTATATCCCCCCAAAGTAAACACGTTGTGGTCTCT
>JACXGK010011422.1:0-15927 GCA_016801125.1 Novumbra hubbsi
CTCCTGTCTTTTTCTCCTTTCTCTCTCCTGTGTCCGTTCTGTCTCTCTCTACTGTCTCTCCATCCTTTCTCCCTCCTTTATCTCTCTCCCCTCTCTTCCTCCTTTCTCGCCCTCCTGTCTCTCCCTCCTGTCTCTCTCTCCTGTTTTTTACTCCTTTCTCTCTTTCCTGTCTCCCTGCTGTCTCTCCCTCCTTTCTCTCCCTCCTGCCTCTCCCTCCTTTCTCTCCCTGCTGTCTCTCTCTCCCCCTCCTTTATCCCTCTTTTCTCTCTCCTGTCTCCCTCCTGTCTCTCCCTTCTGTCTCTCTCTCCTGTCTTTTACTCCTTTCTCTCTCCTGTTTCCCTCCTTTCTCTCCCTTCTGCCTCTCCCTCCTTTCTCTCCATCCTGTCTCTTTCTTCTGTCTCTCTCTCCTTTCTCCCCTTTTTCTCTCCCTCCTGTCTCTCCCTCCTGTCTCTCTCTCTTGTCTCTCTCTCCTTCAATTCAATTAAATTCAGCTTTATTAGCATGACAGTTATTACAACCATATTGCCAAAGCTAGAGGTACTTTATCTCTCTACTGTCTCTCCCTCCTTTCTCTCTCTCCTGTCTCCCTCCTGTCTCTCCCTCTTCTCCCTCTTTTCTCTCCCTCCTGCCTCTCCCTCCTTTCTCCTTCCATTCTCTCCCTCCTGCCTCTCTCTCCTGTCTCTCTCTCCTGCCTCTCCCTTTTTCTCCCTCCTTTCTCTCCCTCCTGTCTCTCTTTCCTTTCTCCCTCCTTTCTCTCTCTCCTGTCTCCCTCCTGTCTCTCCCTCTTCTCCTTCCTTTCTCTCCCTCCTGTCTCTCCCTCCGGTCTCTCTCTCCTGTCTCTCTCTCCAGTCTCTCCCTCCTTTCTTTCTCTCCCTCCTGTCTCTCCCTCTTCTCCCTCCTTTCTCTCCCTCCTGTCTCTCTCTCCTGTCTCTCTCTCCTGTCTCCCTCCTTTCTTCAATCTGTCCTTCTCTCGTATTCACTCTCTGTTGGTCTCCTTCCATTCATACATTCTTATACTTAACAAGATTAAGGAGTCCTGAAGGGATTTAAACAAGATAATTAGTTTAGCCCCACAGACACAGCAGGCCCTCCTGATTGGCTGGGTTTGAGATGGCATGAACAACCTCACAAAGGTTAGTGAGTGTGTGTTGGAGAATGAGGGGGGGTGTTCCTGTCTCCTCAGACAGGCACAGTGTCAAAAGCTCCTCTCTGTCTGAATGGTGCCTTTACCCTCTCAGTACTAAGCTGTTAACACTGACGACCTGACTACATCACATGGAAGCACACTCTCACAAACACACACACGCACCAACATCAACATCACACACACACATTTCTGCATCTTTTTGCTTTAAGGAAACTGTTTTCTAAATGTTTGTGTTAAGGGAACATGTTCTCATAGCTCAACTCAGGACTTTTGTGTGTGAAACATGTAGCCTAAACATGTAGGCTTTTCAAACGCTTCTTCGATCAATATCAGCATTCAACAGGATCCATCTTATTGATGGTCAGCAGCTGACTCTTTGAAATGGGGACTAATGCCGTTTCAAGTGCAGTATGATTATGCTACAGTGTAGTGACATTGCAGTGTAGTGTCATTGCAGTGTAGTGACATTGCAGTGTAGTGCCATTACAGTGTAGTGACATTGCAGTGTAGTGACATTGCAGTGTAGTGTCATTGCAGTGTAGTGACATTGCAGTGTAGTGCCATTACAGTGTAGTGACATTGCAGTGTAGTGACATTGCAGTGTAGTGTCATTGCAGTGTAGTGACATTGCAGTGTAGTGACATTGCAGTGTAGTGACATTACACTGTAGTGACATTACAGTGTAGTGACATTACAGTGTAGTGACATTGCAGTAGTGACATTACAGTGGAGTGACATTGCAGTGGAGTGACATTACAGTGTAGTGACATTGCTAAGGTAGCCAAATATTTACCAAAACATTTGGATACATGTTATTTGAAAAAGAGAGATGGCAATGTTGTCATGTTGACTGTCTGTTTCAAACTCCCAACCTTTACCGTAAACTCTGTTGTCAAGTATTCTGATATTGATCGGCATAACCAGATCCTTACTGGATAGTTCTCTGGCGTAGATAGATGCTCTCCCCACCTGGACAAACATCTGACAGACCTCCATCTGTTGGTGGTTTGCTCAATCGTTTGTGTTCCAGGTTGTCCAAGCAAAGCAGCACAAAACACTCTTGTGTGCTCCACCAATGACGTGCACACACCAATGACGGCACACACCAATGACGCGCACACACCATGACGCGCACACACCAACGACGCGCACACACCAATGACGGCACACACACCTATGACGCTCACACACCAATGAGCCTCATTTAAATAACCCTCCTCCCTCCCCTGTTGGTGGAAAGGTGGGAGGTCACTCTATAGGGAAGTCTTAAAACAAGATCATTTTAGGGGAGAGAAGTAGGGATGAGAGGTGAGGATGAGAGGTCGGAATGAGAGGATGAGAGGTAGTAATGAGATGATGAGGGGTAGGGATGAGAGGTGAGGATGAGTGGTAGGGATGAGAGGATGAGAGGTAGAATGAGGGTTAAGGATGAGAAGATAAGAGGTACGGATGAGGGGTAGGGATGAGAGGTAAGGATGAGTGGTAGGGATGAGAGGTAAGGATGAGTGGTAGGGATGAGAGGATTAGAGGTAGGATGAGGGGTAGGGATGAGCGGTAGGGATGAAAGGATGAGGGGTAGGGATAAGAAGATGAGAGGTAGGGATGAGGGGTAGGGGTGAGAGGATAAGAGGTAGGGATGAGAGGTAGAATGAGGGTTAAGGATAAGAAGATGAGAGGTAGGGATGAGGGGTAGGGATGAGAGGATGAGAGGTAGGGATGAGAGGTAGAATGAGGGGTAGGGATGAAAGGATGAGGGGTAGGGATGAGAAGATGAGAGGTAGGGGTGAGAGAATGTGGGGTAGTCATGAGATGATGAGAGGTAGGGATGAGGGGTAGGGATGAGAGGTAGGGATGAGAGGTGAGTATGAGTTGTAGGGATGAGAGGTGAGTATGAGTGGTAGGGATGAGGGGTAGGGATGAAATAATGAGGGGTAGGGATGAGAGGATGAGGGTTAAGGATGAGAAGATAAGGGGTAGGGATGAGAGGTAAGGATGAGAGGATGAAAGGTAGGGATGAGAGGTAGAATGAGGGTTAAAGATGAGAAGATGAGAGGTATGGATGAGGGGTAGGGATGAGAATGATGAGGGGTAAGGATGAGGGGTAGGGATTAGGGGTAAGGATGAGGGGTAGGGATGAGTGATAGGGATGAAAGGATGAGGGGTAGGGATGAGAAGATGAGAGGTAGGATGAGAAGATGAAAGGTAGGGGTGAGAGAATGGGGGGTAGGGATGAGAAAATGAGAGGTAGGGGTGAGAGGTAGGGATGAGGGGTAGGGATGGGAGGTAGGGATGAGAGGTGAGGATGAGTGGGAGGGATGAGAGGTGGGGTGAGGGGTAGGGATGAGAGGGTAAGAGGTAAGGATGAGAGGTAGGAATGAGACGTGAGAATGAGTGGTAGGGATGAGAGGTGAGGAAGAGTGGTAGGGATGAGGGGTAGGGGTGACAGGTGAGGATGAGTGGTAGGGATGAGAGGTGGGATGAGAGGGTGAGAGGTAAGGATGAGAGGTAGGAATGAGAGGTGAGGAAGAGTGGTAGGGATGAGAGGTGAGGCTGAGAGGTAGGGTTGAGGATGAGAAGTAGGGATGAGAAGTGAAGATGATGGAAGGAGAGGTGGAGAAGAAATGGAAGGAGAATTGGGGAGAAGGAAGGAGAGGTGGGGAGAAGGAGAACATCATCTGTTAAACACATTCCTTCTCCCTCCCTCTGTCCATCTGACAGATGAGCATGGTTTGACAGACCCACACTTTCTCTTTCACTGTAATCTAATAACATCACTGTTTATTTTGGTCCAGTGCTCTAAATATTCTAGATCTGACAGACAGAATAATCTAAACATTGTAGAACTAACAGACCTTACCTGCACATTTAAATGCTGTTGATCTAGTATTGAATGACTGAAGCCTACAGCACAAGGATTTGACTATAGAAGCGGTATTAACACACACACACTCTGATTTAGTTTTAAAAGTCCAGGTTTGAGAAGTAATCTAATAATGTTTTTTGCTGAAACACCAGGTGTGTGTGATACCATTACATTGGTTATTTGTTCACAGTCAACCAGAAAGAATGACCTGTGTCCTCTTATTCAGTGTAAACATTATCATAACAAACTAAATGAAAGAATATATGAACATGAGTGTAAATATGGACATGAGTGTAAATGTTGACATTAGTGTAAATATGGACATGAGTATAAATATGGACTTGAGTGTAAATATGGACATGGGTGTAAATATGGACATGGGTGTAAATGTTGACATTAGTATAAATATGGACATGAGTGTGAATATGGACATGAGTATAAATATGGACATGAGTGTAAATGTTGACATTAGTGTAAATATGGACATTAGTGTAAATGTTGACATTATTGTAAATATGGACATGAGTGTAAATGTTGACATTAGTGTAAATATGTACATGGGTTTAAATATGGGCATGAATAGAAATATGGACAAGTGTAAATGTTGATATTAGTGTAAATGTTGACATTAGTGTAAATATGTACATGGGTTTAAATATGGGCATGAATAGAAATATGGACGAGTGTAAATGTTGATATTAGTGTAAATATGGACATAAGTGTAAATGTTGACATTAGTGTAAATATGGACATGAGTGTAACAGTGTAAATATGCAGCAGGTGTTGTATTCCTTAACTCTCCTTCCTTTACCCCCTCTCTCCCCTTGGGTCACCGTGGTTACTAACCCCAGAGGGTTGTAGAATGTTTGGAATGTATCAAGGCATTAGCCATTATCCGATTAGCATGCAGGGGTCAAGTAGCATTCTTAGGGGTCAGAGAGGCAGTGAAGGATCAGGGGTCAGATGGTCATCAGGTATCTGGACACTCTTTTTGGGCTATAAGTAAGACACATACGTTGTGAACCCTATTATCTGATCTGGGTGGTTTCCACTCATTACAGGAAATAGGTTTGAACAGATATGTAATGGAAATCTTTTCCTACTGGACAAAAACATTATAGCAGTATAATAACACATGATGAATCATGACTAGTGAGGACATTCTGTATAGTATAATAACTCATGTTATATCGTGACTAATGAAGACATTCTGTATAGTATAATAACCCATGTTATATCATCACTATCAATCAATCAATCAAATGTATTTATAAAGCCCTTTTTACAACAGCAGTTGTAAAAAACACCCAGCCTAAAACCCCAGTGAGCATGCAACAACAGGATTAAAGCACAGTGGCTTGGAAAAACTCCCTATGGGGGCCGGATTGTAGGAAGAAACCAAGAGAGGAACCAGGCTCATAGGGGTGGCCATACCTCTTGTGGCTCTGCAGGGTGATGTTTAAGAATACTGCTAATAATTAATAAATTCACATGAGCTGTGTCCAGAGTCTAAAATGCCTGATTTAGGTGACAAGCATGATCAGATTTGCAGAACAGGAACAGTCCAGGGTGGGTTGATTAGGGGTTCAGCCTGGTGGCAGCCGGAATCGTCAGGATCGTCTAGGTTGAGAGGGGGGGTCAGCAGAGTAGCAGCTGGAATAGTCAGGTATCTGCTTGTTCTGCAGCAAAACCAGGAGGGCTCGGGACAAGGTCTTCTGGGCCTGGTACTCCACAGTACAGTACCGGAGTCACAGCAAGCCAGTGACTCCTCCCTCAAGTGGCATTGGAGAGCAGGCATCCCGGTGGAGATGAGAGCCCACCTAGCAAGACAGCAAGGGTGGACAGTATCGAGCCATTCCGGTCACCTTCAACCCCTGGGCCAGGCTACACTAGTCATAGACCATGCTGAAAAGATGCGTCTTTAGTAGACACTTAAAAATTGCCACAGAGTCTGCATTTCTAACCGTAATTGGCAGATTATTCCACAGTAGCGGAGCTCTATGTGAGAAAGCCCTGCCTCCGGCTGTTTGTTTAGAAATTCTAGGTACGACCAGAAGGCCTGCATCTTGCGATCTTAAGTTACGTGTAGGTATATATGGCTGGATCATTTCAGTACAGGAGCAAGTCCGTGTACTGATTTATAGGTCAACAGTAAAACCTTAAAATCAGCCCTAGCCTTGACAGGCAGCCAATGTAGAGAAGCTAATACTGGTGTAATGTGCTAATTTTTTTTTGTTCTAGTTAAAATTCAAGCAGCCGAATTCAACACTAACTGAAGTTTATTCATTGATTTATCAGGGTAACCGGAGATTAGAGCGTTGCAATAATCTAGTCTGGAAGTAACAAAAGCATGGATTTGTTTTTCAGCATCAGCTTTTGATGTTTCAAAGATGAAAAAAAGCAGCTCTAGAGATATTTTTTGTGTTCATCGAAAGTGAGGTCAGGGTCGAGGGTGACGCCAAGGTTTCTCACATTCTTTTGGGATATGACTATACAACCTTCCAGGTTCATTGTGAGATCTCCCAACAGTGCTCTTTGTTTCTTAGGTCCTAAAATTTAAATTTCTGAGTTTAAAAGCAAAAAGTTGCTAATGCTTCCAAAGTAGCTATTCTGGGGGCCTCTCCATGCTTCATCGAGATATATAGCTGTGTGTCATCAGCATAG
Organism: Novumbra hubbsi; assembly: GCA_016801125.1. Lineage (NCBI taxonomy): Eukaryota > Metazoa > Chordata > Actinopteri > Esociformes > Umbridae > Novumbra > Novumbra hubbsi. The sequence goes on from JACXGK010011422.1 coordinate 6,675, forward strand.
CAGTAAAAATGTACATTGTGGTTCCTGATGACATCACCCAGAGGCATCATATATAGGGAAAACAGTAATGGCCCCAAAACTGAGCCTTGAGGAACACCAAAACATACCTTTGATTTGACAGAGGACATGCCATCTATTGATACAAACTGCTATCTTTCAGATAAATAAGATTTAAACCAGTCTAAAACTTTTCCGCGTAGCCCAACATGGGTTTCCAATCTCTCCAAAAGAAGGGAGTGATCAATAGTGTCAAAAGCAGCACTAAGATCAAGAAGCAAGAGAACAGATGCAGAACCTTTGTCTGAGGCTATTTGAAGGTCATTTATCACCTTCACAAGTGCAGTCTCAGTGCTATGATGGGGTCTGAAACCGGATTGGAGCATTTCACAAACGTTGTTTGTCTTCAAAAAGGCATTAAGTTGTAGAGAATCAGAATTTTCAAAGATTTTGGAGAGGAAGGGGAGGTTCGATATTGGCCTATAATTCTTTATTAAATCTGGATCCAAATTAGATTTTTTCAGTAGAGGCTTTATTTCTGCTCTTTTTAATGAGTTTGGTACACTTCCAGAGGACAGGGAGCAGTTTATTATGTTCAACATTGGTGGACCTAGCACTGGGAGTAGCTCCTTAGGTAATTTTGTTGGAATCGGGTCTAATTGACAATTTGTGCGTTTAGAACTTGTTACTACTTTAGTGAACGTGTCAAGTGAAATAGGATAAAAAAATTCAAGTGTCCCCATTGATACCAGGTCAGTGGTATTCATAGGACCGGTAAATGTTTGAAAACTAGGCCTGCTGGAAGAGTCGGTTATTTGTTTTCTAATGGTGATGATATTTTCATCAAAAAAGTTCATGAATTCATTTCTGCTGAAGTGAAGACCCACTTCATTTGTTGAACATTGCTTATTCGTTAACCAAGAAACAGTATCAAAGATACATTTTTGATAGTTTTTTTTCACCTCAATCAGGTTGGAAAAATAAGACGATCGAGCAGATGTGAGTGATTTCTGTATTGTATTGTACTGTCTAAATACTTCCAAGTTGGTGGAGCGCCACTTTCGCTCCAACTTTCTGGAGGCTTGCTTGTATGCTCTAGTATTGTTCGTGTACCAGGGAGCTTCTTATTTCGTATTTCTTTAGTTTTTAGCAGTGAAACCCTATCTAAAGTCTTGCGCAATATTGAGTTTAAATCCTCTATTTGATCATTTACAGATTTGTTTGCACTGTCATCAATGAGCAAAACTGGAAGAATAGTCTGAAATCTATTTGTAGTCTGAGAATTTATATTACGACTGGTAAAAGAATTTTTTTGGGGTGCAATTTGCCTTTTTAAATTAACTGTAAATGTGATAAGACAATGGTCTGAAGTTCCAGGGTCATTTGGAAGAATCAATAGATCCACAACATCAATTTCTCATTACATAAGTCTAAAGTATGATTGTGGCAATGGCATACTTTCAATCATTTGTTGAACAAAACCCATTGAATCAATTACGGCCTCAAAGGCTTTTTGAAGAGGGTCATTGGACTTTTCCATATGAATGTTGAAATCACAAAAAATCTGAATATTATCTGCCATGACTACAAGGTTAGACAAGAATTCAGGAAACTCACTAAGGAAGCCTGTATAAGGCCCGGGGGGTCTGTAAATGGTAGCTATGAATAGTATCAGCCTGGTTCAATTTCATAAGTAAAACCTCAAAAGAACGAAAATCAGCTATGTGTTTATGAGTACATTTATACTTCGTGTTATAAATATTTGCAACCCCCCCTCCCTTTTTGGGATGCGCGGGGGATATGATCACTAGTGTAGCCAGGAGGGGAGGCCTCATTTAAGGCAATAAATTCATCAGGCTTTAGCCAGGTTTCACACAGGCCAATGACATCTAGTTTGTGGTCAGTGATTAACTCATACTGCAATTGCCTTAGAAGCAAGGGATCTTATATTAAGGAGTCCCATTTTAAGATGTGATGTAAGACAATCATTTTCATTTATGACCAGGATGGAAGAAAGCTTCATCTTAATAAGGTTGCTAGTGTTTGCAATACCGTGTTTTACTTTTCTTAGTCTGGAACGAGTAACAGTCACAATAGGCAAAACTAGGCTAACTGCTCTGGCTATGCTATCAACAGACTCCACTATGCTAGCAGGCTGTCTAACAGCCTGCAGCCTGACCTGCACCCTATCTCATGATGTGGCTATAGGAGTGAGACTCCTGTCAATATTCCTGGACAAAAGAGGAGCACCACTCCAGCTAGGATGGAGTCAATCACTCTGCATCAGGCCTGACCCTATTTCTGGGAGAGTCCCAAAAAGAGAGCCAGTTATCTACAAACTCTACCTCCTGCGACGGGCAGAACTCCGTTTTCAGCCAGCGATTGAGTTGCGCGAGTCTGCTGTAAAGCTCGTCGCTCCCCCTAGCTGGAAGGGGGCCAGAGACAATTACTCGATGCCGACACATCTTTCTAGCTAGTTTACACGCTAATGCTATGTTCTGCTTCGTAACCTCTGACTGCTTCATCCTAACGTCGTTGGTGCCAACGTGAATAACAATATCTCTATAGTCCCTATACTTGCCAGTTTTAGACTTCGCTAGCACCAACCCCAGATTTGCGGCTACGTCGGTGGCTCTGCCCCCCGGTAAACAGTGTACGATCGCTGGCTGATTCTTTGAGGACATTCACTTTTTATTCTTGTAATTGGGTTTTAGGTGTTAAAATTGAGTTTAGGGTTATTTTTTATGCAAATCGATTGTGATCTCACAAGTGTGGTAAAATAAACACGTGTGTGTTTGAGACGACCTGCTGTTGTGCTGATCGTCTATGTGTGAGTTGAGAGGGAGAGACAGACTTAAGTCTGTGAAAACTACACACTGCCCCCTGGTGGCTGAACCTTTACTGACTTGTCTATTTTGCTGTTTTAATAATGATAATAATACATTACCTGGGTGATGCTCTAGGAACAGGTTGTGGTAGAACATCACACCCCAGGTGAGAAGTGACACAACAATGTTTTGGTTTTCATTGCAGATGCTCCCTGATTGACTAGAAAAAGTGAGAGCATATGTTGTCGTATCAGGACTGACCTGGACTGACCAACACCAGCTTTTGAATTCATTATATATTAACTATTTGTCTTTCTGTCTATCTCTCTCTGTCTTTTTCTTTGTGGCTCCAGTGATCTCAGTGAAAACCAGATCCAGGGAGTTCCAAGAAAAGCTTTCAGAGGAGCTGTGGAAATCAAGAACCTGTAAGACACACTGACATTCATGCGTGTTTATTTAGCTAACCCTTACCTCAACCTAACCCTAACCTCAACCTAACCCTCACCTCAAGATATCACTAACCTCTATAACCTAATATTCATTCATGTGTTTATTTGTATCCTTTGTCTTGGATGCTAAATGTATTATTTACATATTATTGTTTCTAATATAAAGCAGTTTGAATTTCCTTGTGTATGAAATGTGTGCTAAACAAATAAACTTGCCTTGCCTTGCCTTGCATAGACCCTAAACTTTAGAAAAGGGTATTGTTTATTTGAGGACAGGCCAAAACGTTCCTCACTTTGATTGCAATTCAAGCACTAGCTTACACACACACACACCATCTCACACACATCATCACACAAACACACAAACACACTTTCACACACAATTACTCACTCATCTGTGCATCAGTATGTGCATGAATGTTTTAGCTAGTTAAATGTCAACAGCCTGCTGATTGTTTCTGAAATCCCTGAAAACCCTGCTGGTGTGTGTGTGAGTCTGTGTGTGTGTGTGTAGTTCAAGTAATTAACAAGTGTAGGTTAGACAGTAGTTACTGTAATTTTCTTGAAGTTGTTGTCACAGTATAAATAATGGTTTGTTCAGATAATTTTAGGAAGTGTAAAGGAAATCATTGTGGGGGGTGACAAAGGGAGAGGAGGGGGGTGAGGGGAGTGCAAAGAAGGAGGGAGGTGTTCCTCCTCTAAACATCCTGTTCCTTTTCTAACCATCCTGTTCCTCCTCTAAACATCCTGTTCCTCCTCTAACCATCCTGTCCTTCCTCTTACCATCCTGTTCCTCCTTTACCTATCCTGTTTCTCCTCTAACCATCCTGTTTCTCCTTTAACTATCCTGTTTCTCCTCTATCCATCCATGTACTCCTCTAACCAATCTCTTCCTCCTCTAACCATCCTGTATTTCCTCTTTTTCTCCTCCTCAATGTGTGTATGAGCAGACAGTTGGATTACAACCAGATCAGCTGCATCGAGGATGGAGCCTTCAGAGCTCTACGGGACCTGGAAGTACTGTAAGTTACCTCTGAACTTTACTTTTAACATCTGAATCAGGTTGTAAAAACTCTGACTGTCCCTGAATTCCCTGGTTTTCCAGAAAACCCGGTTGGAAGACTTCTGGGATCAGAAAGGAATAAGTAGGAAATCCAGAATCCTTCAACCAGGATTTCTTGAGAACCATGATGTTTTGAAATGTTGTAGTTCCACTCTGCATTCTGGTTCTATACTGGTTATACTTATTTCTCTATCTCTCTGTTTGTCTCTCTGTTTGTCTCTACATCTTTCTCTCTCACTCTGTTTGTCTCTCCATCTTTCTCTCTGTTTGTCTCTCCATCTTTCTCTCTGTTTGTCTCTCTATCTTTCTCTCTCACTCTGTTTGTCTCTCCATCTTTCTCTCTGTTTGTCTCTCCATCTTTCTCTCTGTTTGTCTCTCCATCTCTCTCCCGGTTTGTCTCTCCATCTCTCTCTCTGTTTGTCTCTCCATCTTTCTCTCTCTCTCTGTTTTTCTCTCCATCTTTCTCTCTCTCTCTGTTTGTCTCTCCATCCCTCTCTCTGTTTGTCTCTCCATCTCTCTCTCTCTGTTTGTCTCTCCATCTTTCTCTCTCACTCTGTTTGTCTCTCCATCTTTCTCTCTCACTCTGTTTGTCTCTATATCTTTCTCTCCATCCCTCTATCTCTCTGTTTGTCTCTCCATCTTTCTCTCTCACTCTGTTTGTCTCTCCATCTTTCTCTCTCTCTCTGTTTGTCTCTCTATCTTTCTCTCCCTCCCTCTCTCTCTCTGTTTGTCTCTCCATCTTTCTCTCTCACTCTGTATGTCTCCATCCCTCTCTTACTCTGTTTGTCTCTCCATATTTCTCTCCATCCCTCTATCTCTATGTATGTCTCTCCATCTTTTTCTCCACAGAACTCTGAATAACAACAACATAAGTCGTCTGTCAGTAGCCAGCTTCAACCACATGCCCAAACTCCGGACGTTGTGAGTAGATCTAACGAACCATCAAAACGGTTTGGGTTAGCGATGAGGACAAGCTTGGTAAACACCAAAGACGCTGGTGTGTGTGTCACACTGGTCTACTATTCCAGAGGTCCCCACAAACACAATAAACTCGATAATTCAGTCTCCTCATATTTTATCTGATCCCAAACAAGGCCTATTGTTAGGGTTAGGGGAGGGGTCTCCAAACCGTTCCACGGAGGGCCGAGTGTCTGCAGGTTTTAGTTTTTTCCTTTAAATTGGTTCCAGGTTCAGACCTAAATAACCAGATGAGGGTAGACCTAACCAATCAGTGAAATAATTAATCAATCAAGTACAAGGTGAGAGTGAAAACCTGCAGACACTCGGCCCTCCGTGGAACGGTCTGGAGACCCCTGGGTTAGGGTAACATTTACAATTGGGTTCATGTTTTAGTGTGAATGAGTTAGGAGTTGGGGTTTAGGCATTAGGGGTTATGTTTAGAGTTAGGGGTTAAGGTTTAGGCATTTGGGGTTAGGTTTAGAGTTAGGGGTTAGACATTAAGTATAGAGTTAGGGATTAGGGGTTAGGTTTAGAGTTAGGGGTTAGGCATTAGGGATAGAGTTAGGGGTTAGGTTTGGAGTTAGGGGTTAGACATTAAGTATAGAGTTAGGGATTAGGGGTTAGGTTTAGAGTTAGGGGTTAGGCATTAGGGATAGAGTTAGGGGTTAGGTTTGGAGTTAGGGGTTAGGCATTACGTATAGAGTTAGTGGTTAGGCATTAATGGTTAGGTTTAGAGTTAGGGGTTAGGCATTAAGTATAGAGTTAGGGTTTAGGAATTAGGGGTTAGGTTTAGAGTTAGGGGTTAGGCATTCATTATAGAGTTAGGGGTTAGGCATTAAGGGTTAGGTTTAGAGTTAGAGGTTAGGCATTAGGGATAGATAGTTGATGTTAAGGTAAAGTTATCGCGTTGTGTGTGTGTTAACTTGTTGTGTGTTTTTTTTACATGTTCTGTGTGTGTGTTAAGTTGTTGTGTGTGTCTTAACATGTTCTGTGTGTCTTAAGTTGTTGTGTGTCTCTTGACATGTTCTGTGTGTGTTGACTTGTTGTGTGTCTCTTGACATGTTCTGTGTGTGTTAAAACGTTGTGTGTCTCTTGACATGTTCTGTGTGTGTTAAAACATTGTGTGTCTCTTGACATGTTCTGTGTGTGTTAAAACGTTGTGTGTCTCTTGACATGTTCTGTGTGTGTTAAAACGTTGTGTGTCTCTTGACATGTTCTGTGTGTGTTAAAACGTTTTGTGTCTCTTGACATGTTCTGTGTGTGTTAAAACGTTGTGTGTCTCTTGACATGTTCCATGTGTGTTAAAACATTGTGTGTCTTGAAATGTTCTGTGTGTTAGCTTGTTGTGTGTCTCTTGACATGTTCTGTGTGTGTTAACTTGTTGTGTGTCTCTTGGCATGTTCTGTGTGTGTTAAAACGTTGTGTGTCTCTTGACATGTTCTGTGTGTGTAAAAACGTTGTGTGTCTCTTGACATGTTCCGTGTGTGTTAAAACATTGTGTGTCTTGACATGTTCTAAGTGTTAGCTTGTTGTGTGTCTCTTGACATGTTCTGTGTGTGTTAACTTGTTGTGTGTCTCTTGGCATGTTCTGTGTGTGTTAACTTGTTGTGTGTCTTCTGTTTTCCAGTCGTCTCCACTCTAACAACTTGTTGTGTGACTGCCATGTGTCCTGGCTGTCTGAGTGGCTGAGACAGCGCCCCCGCCTGGGCCTTTACACACAGTGCATGTCCCCCCCCAGCATGAGAGGACACAATGTGGCAGAGGTCCACAAGAAGGAGTTTGTCTGCGCAGGTACTCAGGTTGATTGTAGTCTCACCGCCTCTTACATGATCTCTGTCTCTATCTCCCTCTCCCCCTCGCTATCTCCCTCTCCCCCTCGCTATCTCCTTCTCTCTTCTTCTCTCTCTCTCTATCTCTCTCCTTCTCTCTCTATCTCTCTCTTCCTCCTTTTCTCTCTCCCTCTCTCTCTCTCCCTCCTCCTTCCCTCTATCTTTCTGTTCACCTCTCTTTCCTTCTATATTTCTCTCTCTCCCTGTTTCTTTCTCTTCCCTTTCTCTATCTCTTTTCCTTCATCTCTCTATCTTGACCTCTTTCCTTGAAGATGTTACTGTTTTATTTGGTTTTATTTAGCTTTATCAGTTTATTTTTCTTCACTCATGCATCCTAGATGAGGATGAGGGTAAGGAACATGTCAGATGTTGAATCAATAAAAATTAAAAAAAGTATTTTGTTGTCTGGCATGTAGTTCTGGCTCAGTTCAACTGGTTGACAGAAAAACTTTTAATCATCAAACTGTCTCTATTTGTTTTTCACTCCATGTGTGTGTGTACATATGTGTGTTTGTGTGTGTGGCCTTTGTGTGGTGTGTGAATGTGTGCATGTTCCTGTCATGTGTGTTTTATGTTTACTTGTTTGTGATTATTTGGCGTGTCTGTTTTGTGTGTATTTGTGACGTGTGTTGTGTTGATGTGTTTGTGGTGTATGTGTGTGTGTATCATGTGTGTGTATTTGTGACATGTGTTGTGTTGATGTGTTTGTGGTGTATATGTGAGTGTGTATCGTGTGTGTATTTGTATTTGTGACGTGTGTTGTGTTGATGTGTTTGTGGTGTATGTGTGTGTGTATCATGTGTGTGTATTTGTGACGTGTGTTGTGTTTGTGGTGTGTGTGTGTGTGTGTGTATCGTGTGTGTGTATTTGTGACGTGTGTTGTGTTTGTGGTGTGTGTGTGTGTGTGTGTGTATCATGTGTGTGTATTTGTGACGTGTGCTGTGTTGATGTGTTTGTGGTGTGTGTGTGTGTGTGTGCAGGTCACCAGACATCCCCAGCCTGCAGTGTTCTCCAGTGTCCAGAGTCGTGTTCCTGCAGTAATAACATAGTGGACTGTAGAGGGAAGGGACTGACAGAGATACCGCCCAACCTCCCAGAGACCATCACAGAGATGTAAGACACACACACACACTGATTTACTATCAGATAAACAGAGAGGGCATGTGTGTGTGGGTGTTGGCTGGGTGAGTTTGGCTCCAGCCATCAAAGGGTCTTATCTGGTTTGTTTTCCATCGGGAATGATAAGGAAATATTGTTGGAATTATACCAGAATAATGTTGCAATGGAACTGTAACGGTGTTGGGTTGGGGTAAGAGACTGGGAATAGTGGAGATGTGGGAAGAGTAAGGATGTGGGAATAGTAAAGATGTGGGAATAGTGAAGATGTGGGAATAGTGGAGATGTGGGAATAGTGAAGATGTGGGAATAGTAAAGATGTGGGAATAGTGAAGATGTGGGAATAGTGGAGATGTGGGAATAGTGGAGATGTGGGAATAGTGAAGATGTGGGAATAGTAAAGATGTGGGAATAGTGGAGATGTGGGAATAGTGGAGATGTGGGAATAGTGGAGATGTTGGAATAGGGGGAGACTGGGAATAGGGGGAGATGTGAGAATAGGGGGAGATGTGGAAACAGGGGGAGATGTGGGAATAGGGAGACCGGGAATAGGGGGAGACTAGGAATAGGGGTAGATGTGGGAATTGAGGGATACTGGGAGTGTTCATATCTGTTATATTGTGTTTTAGTCGGCTGGAGCAGAACTCTATCAAGAGTATTCCTGCAGGAGCTTTTTCTCCCTACAAGAAACTACGCAGAATGTAAGGACCACTTCACTTCATTACATATCTAGAATCAAATAACACAATATTAACTATTGCTCTCTGCATCTCTCTCTACCCCATCTCTCTCCCATTTCTCTCCCCATCTCTCTCTCTCACCCCATCTCTCTCTCTCCCTCCATTTCTCACCTCATCTCTCCCCCATTTCTCACCCCAACTCTCCCCCATTTCTCTCACCCTACCTCTCTCCCATTTCTCACCCCCCCTCTCTCACCCCATCTCTCCCCCATTTCTCACCCCCCTCTCTCACCCTATCTCTCCCCCATTTCTCTCTCCAACATACCATTTT
>JACXGK010011423.1:0-16061 GCA_016801125.1 Novumbra hubbsi
TGGGCGTATACATTGTGGGCGTATACATTGTGGGCGTATACATTGTGGGCGTATACATTGTGGGCGTATACATTGTGGGCGTATACATTGTGGGCGTATACATTGTGGGCGTATACATTGTGGGCGTATACATTGTGGGCGTATACATTGTGGGCGTATACATTGGAAAATCACTAACTGGGCCCGCCTTCGAATAATGTCTGCGGTTCTCATTCTAGAACCCTGGTATCAGTAGAACCACACAGGACCAAACAAGATAACAGAACATAAGCCAGGAGATGAAACAGAGCTGGACCTTTACCTGGTGATGGGGGGGTGGGCCGGGGGGACAGGAGGAGGACTGGAGACAGATGGGGTCTCCTCTTGTGCAGGGGGGGCATTCACCTCCTTGTTGGATTCCTTGCTGGCGTGTTCCAGCTACAGGAGACAGAGGGAGAAGACATGAGACCCACACCCACCCGGGGGGAGAAGACATGAGACCCACACCCACCCGGGGGGAGAAGACATGAGACCCACACCACATTGATGGTCCAGTACAACCAGGTCTCACCTTGTCTCGGTTTAATCCTCGCACCACATCGGACATGCGGGTCTCCAGGACCGGCTCCCCCAGGGTGCTGACCACACAACCCGGCAGGGGGGGGAAGTTAGTGGCGGCCAGGTCAAACTTAGGGGGCGGGGCCTTTACCTCAGCCAGGGGCAGCAGTTTCTGCAGGTGACACAGAACCAGAACCCATTAGAGAACCTTGACACCCTCAGCAAGGAACCCACACGGCACGATCACTACCGGACGGAAAGAAGTGAGCTTGACTAGAGGTGCACGAAGACAAGTCAAGACAGAGCTGAGAACCGGTTTGTCATCATTAAATACTTGACAGGAAAGTGGCGTTGAATATCAGTGGGCGGTGGTCGTGGTTACCGTGCTGTGCTCGTCCTCCCTCCTCCGCCGCGTCCCGCGGTACGCCCCCCTCCTGTAACACAGGACCGTGTCAAGAGGCAGGAAGTCATGCCGTCCTCCAACCTGGACACTGTCTCATTCTCAGACCTTCAGATCTCATAATCTTAGCGCTCATCGGGACAGGTTTGTGGGGGGGGTCACAGCTCAGGGCAAAGGAGGAGACCAGAGGAAGAGGAGAACAGAGGAAGAGGAGAGACCCAAAGCCATTCACACTCCACTGCCCGATTTCCCTCATGCGCATCAAGCTGTCATCACCAGGTCAGGTTTTCCCGCAACAGACAAAACCCCCGGCCTAAAACCGGAGGGCAAAGTCCCGCTCACCTTCCCCGTCCAGCCATGCCGCCGTCATCGTTAGGGTCTGAGGAGGCGGAGAGGTGCGGGAAGGCCGAGGTCATGTCTGGAGGCGTCTGGGTCTGCAGGGGTCCAGGGCCTGCGGAGGCAGGGGGGGGCTGGGGACTCCGCAGGCCAGTCAAGCTCTCCAGGGGCACAGGGGCCACAGATGTGGGGGTCACGTCGCTGGGCCTCCCGACCGGGGGCTTCACATGGTTCCTAGAAGAACGGAGAACCAGTCAGACAGGGAATTGGGAAATCTGGGCCACAACCATTCTACACCAACTGAAAGGGGGAGGGGCCAACTGAAACAGGGAGGGGCCCAGGTCGGGGCAAACCAGAGGTGGAAACGGATACACACCAGGATAACCTAGGCAAAGCTAAAACACCAACACCTAAAAGACGTTTGAGAAAAAACCCTTTCCGATTAAATCCCTTTAGATCAGTCTTAACAAATGGGTATGGAGAACTAAAACCTCTGACACGTACCCCTCGATAACACCTTGATGTGTACCACATGGTCTAACTAGTGTTCGAGTTCGGCATGACATAAGAGTACAATGTCACTCATTAGGTGTGGCCACAATTGATCTTTAGAAATATGTAGGGTTACCACAACACCTAGTTAACCCTTCTCCACCTGGAAGTAGATTACACGCAAGTCATGCTGGAATGACAATAGGCAGATTACTTTTACCAGTCAAATTCTTTTTACAGTAGCTGTCCCTTTCCTACATTTATTATTTCAATGAACAATAGCATTTTTTAAAGTGCAATTCACATGCACTATTATTTACAATATGTAAAAGGTTGTCAATACCCCTTTTATACACTCGTTGAAATTAAGTAAATAAAGGTTTTTATTCATTTCTATAAAAAGGTTTTGCTTAACATTTTACTAATACTACATCGTAGATGACTTGTGCCATACCATAAGAATGTCATTGCTCATAACGAAAATCTGTGCATTTGATGAAACAAACTAAATAAAACAATTTCAACAGGAATTTCCACACTTGCTTAAAAAAAAAATCCTAGGTTACATAACAAAATCACTAATAATGAAACTAAGAAATTATTAAAATAAAGAAATGCAGAATGGTTAGTCAGAATGAAAGCAACAGTTAAATGACAAAATGCAGGGCTGCCTTGGTCTTTGTGAAGAGGGATCAATAACTTATTGTAATTTCACCAAGTAGAAGAGAGAACCTGAACTGCCTTGCTCAGGGACAGGACAACAGTATGACGTCATAGTGAGGCTATAGCTCAGATACTGTTAAGAACATTCACAATCCGTAATCAACTGAGAAATCGTTCTCTCAAAAGTAAAAGGTTTGGCCCTGGTTTAGATTTAGTCATTTGTCTGTAAACAAAGGTAAGACATGGTGATAGAAATGACCCAATGGAAAGAGTGGTTATAAATTGACAAAGCTGTCTGTAGTATGATAGGAGATGAAGTGATGAAACTGATGGTATACAGTGTAAAAGCTGTACCTGAAGGCATTTATTACATTCTTTCTTGAATAGAGGGGCACACTGTGGGAACAGACAGTAAGACATGGGGTGAATTCAAAACCTTACCTTAGACCGGTTCACTCAACAACACCCATACATGCCTCATACACAAACTGGGCATTTACACATGGACATATGCTTTTGTCATCGGGATAGCGTTCGGCTCCTGAACACTGAGTATTGGAGACCGTATGACATGACATCACACAAGGCATCTCTGGGGATTGTGATATATTGCCAATATACCATGGCTAAGCACAGTCTAAGAACAGCTCTTTACATGGTATACTGGCCATCTACCACATCCCCTTAGTCCTTAAGGCTTAATGTACGACAATAACTTACTATTTGCTTCTCTAATGATGTGGATTAACTGATCATAACAGCACAACAGCACTTCAGGGGTTTGTCATGTCTTGCCAAAGTACCACAGCTAAGTGCCAACTCCAGGTCCTCTGGGATCTCCCACGCCGAAGAACAACTCCTAGTAATGGGGTGGGTGTATGTGTAGACACCGACACCACCTAGTGTCTTATTTATTAATTAGGCTACAAATACACAATCCTAGACTCAATTTAAGAGGCATCAGGGAAGTGTCAGTAATTTTCAGTAAAAACTAACTAACTAAGCTTAACCGTTTTCAGACTAGCGACATGACCAAACAGACAGACTGTTTGTAGGGGTAATCCTAAAGTGACTAAAAGACAGACTAAAGGATTGTGGGGGTAATCCTAAAGTGAGAAGGAAAACCATTCTGTAATGGTCCAACGTGCGTGAGACTGCATCCATTCAAGAACAAAAGGGTAATTAAGTCCGTAATGTCATTCATGTTACACCGTAGGAGTGCGAGAAACAACCCAGACCCAACCTCAGCATACCGGTTTCTGTTGAAGGGACGAGTCATATTGAGGGAGTTGTTGCCACCCTTGTAGTGTCCAGGAGAACTGAATCCATTCACAAACCCGCTGTTGGGAAAAGGGGCCTGTAGAGGCAAAGAAATGCATTACTTCACGTTGGCCACAACCCCTTGAGATGCCTTAAACTACCATGAACACTTCACCATAAAAAGTTGCAATGTCATCATTGCGGAATACGATCACATACACCACACCTATCAGCCAATCAGCCTTCATGATCCGATGCATGTAGTATACAATCCCTTTACAATAATCAATAGTTAAAGTGACAACTAAACTCCTCTTCATTCAAAAAGAACTTGTACAAAGACAATTCCACATCGCCGTTGTCCTACAGATTCCTTGTCAGGGCAAAACCACGGACAGAGAATCACTTCACTCGCATCCACCCCCAAGGGAAATGACTCCCCAAGCGCTCCTCACCAAGGGCGTCTCAAAGTAGGGCGTGGGGGAGGGGGCCCAGGTCTGGGGCACCATGCCATACAGGGGGTACTGCTGCTGGGGGCTGTACACATGGGGCATGTACAGGCTGGGGTTGTACTGGGACTGGTTCTGGGCCGAAGGCGTGGTCGCGTACACACTGCTGTCCATGCTACGGTAGCCGTTCTTAGCGAAGAACGTGTTGATGGCCTTTATCCTTGCCTGGAGGGAAGAGTGGAGAAGCTGAGAACAGGAACAACCGAGGAAGGGAGGTTGTGGTAACCCCACGAGTTATGCTACTCACCATGATTGGTTTTCCCTGAAACGTTTTCACCTCCTCTCTTAAGTATCGGTGTGCCTGAAAGAAGCAAGAAACAACAACTTAAAGCAAAATGGGTCTTAATAACAAAGAGTCCAAGTAACAGCCTTTACACATACTAGAAGCCAAAGCAACGGCCTTTACACATACTAGAAACCCAAGCAACAGCCTTTACACATACTATAAACCCAAGCAACAGCCTTTACACCTACTATAAACCCCAACTACACCCTCATAAGACCCACTGTACCTGCTGTGCGTCCGTGTCAGATTGGAATGTGATGTACCAGTTGTTGTTGTGTGCAAACTCCACACTTATCACCTTGGGACAGTTGTCACTTTTAAAAAGAGACTCCACCTCCTAAACCAGACAGACAGAACAATCAGGAAATGAAGACAAAACACAACCGACGCAGAATGCACTGGAATAGTGACTGACGTAGCGTTTCCATGAGAACAGCCGGTGTTACCACTGTTACCACAAGGTTGTATTCATGTAGTTTGTACTCTAGTGGCACTTGGTTGTAAATAATACATTAACTGTTTTCCAAAGTAAATTATGTTTTAAACACGATAAAAACATTTGAGATGTAACGCGGTTGTACATTCTTCATGTTTATACGGTCAGCGTATTAGATGCAACTCGGGTGGCTGTTACCTCAACAGGCGTCGCCTCAGGAACCTCCCTCAGGATGATGATGCAGCGTTTGTGATTAGGACGCACCTTCTCCCCTTTCTCGTCCACTTGTACCATCGGAGAAGCTAAGATGGAACACAAACAACACGTCACGCTCAGCCCTAGAACCCAAGGCAGCCATGACACCGCCCAGCCGCGTGCAGAGAACAGTTCCAGAGGCAACCAAACACGTTCCCCCGATGCATCCGACCTAACCACGCACTCCTTATGCTGGTCACACAGTCGAATCATCCCGCCAAGTCACATGACCATGCGGGTTGGCAGGACAACGTAGAGGGGGGAAAGACAATGAAGATGGAGGTTTAGTAGCCTTACATCGGAGTACATCCAGGATGAGCTCAATGTCCGAGGTGAGGGCCTTGATGCTCTCCATACTGGCAATGGTCCACACAGGGACAAACTGGTCACTGTCCATCTGAGACATCAGATACAAGTCCTTGGACAGGTTCTCCCTACACAGGAAATCAAGGTCAGAATCCGGAAACACGCACAGCTCTTCACCAAGGAATTGCTTTAATATAATCACAGGCTCAAAACAAGTGGAGGGGCCATTCAGTTGGACATAGTGGAACAGAATGCCCTGAAAGCTTTAAACCCACTCCTCCCAACTTAACACACAAGATAAAAACACTGAACAACAGGTGCAATCACCTGGAGAAGTAGAACTCTAGCTCTTTCTTGAGGGACTCCCTTAAGTTTTCAGAGGAGACGGGTAGCTCATCAGCCAGCTTCACCTCCCCTAGAAAATAACAAAACAAAAAAAATTCTGTGAAAATCAGGCTTACACGAGTCTACCACCTACACCACCTCATGTCATTCTGGGCATTAAGCGCAGTGCAGTTGGGTATACCCGAAGTGCCCGTGGTCTCAGCAAGGACGAAGCCCATGTCTGGGGGATCCATGCCGTTCACAGCCACTGCTAAGGAACTGCTGTCATCCAGGGAAGTGCTGTCATCCAGGGAAGCGAACGCGTCAGACATTTTACTACTGGAGGGCCCAGGCTCATAATAACCTGATCAGGGAAGAAAATGTATCCTTAGAATTATCAGAGGACAGGATTGCAGGCAATGTACGGTATCTATCAGCACATCAGGTTTGGCAGAATGATTCAATGTGTGGTCGGATATATGGCTTTCCCTACATCGGCAATAATGACCCGATCTGTTATACATTTCTAATTACACAAGTACACTTCAGTACACAAGAGAACCTGTGAACAGTTTCAGTAAATCTGTGAAAAATGTCTAGCTGTGAATAAGGACAACCCTTAAAGACAGGGGAAAAAGCGGTTAAAATTCAGAATATAATCCCCAAAACAAGTTCCAAACATGCCTCACAATGAATTTATACCAACATAACACTTAAGGGCAAATAAGATTTAATTCAGATTGTGTACTTTTTAGTACAGGAACATGTGATAAAAAAACAAAAGAAACTGCTAAATGATCTAAGGTATGACCTTCTTAAAACAACTCCTTATTGGCTCAGTTGAAACGTCAAATCAAGGGCAAAGACTTCATAGAGCCACGTTCCGTCTCTCACCATCGGTGACGTTAGCCGAGGACCACGGGGCTCCGGGGGGGTCCACGGGGCACTCCGCGGGGGGCACTGCCACCTCCGGCCAAACCTTGGCATTGGGATTCAGACCCGCGCCCTTGGAGGTGACCTTGGAATGAAGGGCCAGGAAATACAATTGAATGCAAGGATTTTGTTTTTACGTACACAAAGTAGTCCATGTCAACCACAAACACACACAGGGTCTGTTACTGTGCACGTGTGTACCAGAGGCTGCTCTCTTGTTGTCCCATGTCAAAATTTGTCCCAAGTCCACATTTCAATTTAAACATAGTGAAAATAAATAAAACCATTTCAGCTCAACGGATTGACTCAGGTGCCAGTTGAGCAGTAAAGTCTGTGACATTGTGAGAGCAGCTCGTTGTATTTAACATAATACGCCATTATGTTAACATTACACAAATTAACAGCAAATGAGATGGAAATAGTAGCCATTTTCATTGGATTACAAAAGAAAAATCGATTTATCAAATTTTAAATATAGTATAATACTTCAGCCATCAAAATGCATACAATGTAGCAACATAAAAAAACGACATATATTAAACATCCACACTATCCCAGAAATTTAAAAAAACGACTCACAACCAAGAATTTTCGTAAAGTTACTGTAATAATAAAATAATAAAATCGGTGCAGATCGAATTTGTATTCTAACCATTGTAATTTATGCAACACGAACAAAACGCGAGAACATCCATCGCTGTCCACATTATTTCACGACACGCGAGCATGTTGTCCGGTATTACATAGCATAAAATAAAGGTACTTACCTCGAGGAGTAAAATCATTTCGGTAAACTTTTTAGGGAAAACGCATACAATATTCTAATGACAGGAAGTGCAAAAGTTGAACTTGAACTATTTTACTATCCGTAAATTGTTATCGAAAATCCAACATGTGGTTCTCTTCGCTCAATGAACTCCGCCTACATCCGTGGCAGCGGGGCCCACATGTCTCTGCAGAGAGCGCGCTTTCTTCCGCACACTTACCGCCAACACAAACCCAGACTTTCTGTTGGCAGGCGGCATTGTCAATCTCAAACCCAAGCAAAAAACCTCCGTCTGTGGCTTCTACTTTATCCTGCTGGTGAGCGCGATACAACTTACAGCGATACTTGAGGCACGTGCCAGTCTCCCCCAGTCTCGCGTCCCCCTCCCACGCCATGTTCGAGAATCTACTGAGAGTCGGGAAATTAGTATTCTTTGCGAGAGCATCTGCTTAAGTCTTGGGCGGATCCCTAGTTTCACGTTTAAAGGGGTATTGGTGGCCTTCACTAAGTGCCTTGGCACTAATCCAAAAAGGTGTAAATTGGCTATCTAAGATTTCTTGTTGATCTGTCGATAATGGTGGGTGGGTTTGACCAACAGTCAGCAGTTTCATCTTGTGTCACCATTACATTGTAAACTCTGCTTGCCTGACAGACG
This sequence comes from Novumbra hubbsi, assembly GCA_016801125.1. Classification (NCBI taxonomy): domain Eukaryota; kingdom Metazoa; phylum Chordata; class Actinopteri; order Esociformes; family Umbridae; genus Novumbra; species Novumbra hubbsi. The sequence continues at coordinate 8,159 of JACXGK010011423.1, forward strand.
CGACCCAAAAGTCCCTACAGCTTGTGTAAGAAAAATGAAGTAAAATCTGCACACATACCACTGGGGGTCGTCCCTGGTGACCACCTGCTACCAAATGATCCACCCTTCTAGTCTACCCCCGGCAAGAGCAGCTGTCACGCCTCAAAATAACTTGTACGGGATTTAGTAGTTTCAAACATTATGGAGCAAAAATAAATTGCATTGAAAGTAATTCCGTCCATCGAAATAAGACGAATGATTCTGGACACACTTGCAGTGCAAGACAGCTGTTGGATTTCGCTAACACCATTTGATGCAGACTGCTGTGCTGCATAGGCCGAGTATCAGGCAAAATTAAGCTAGCTAAACCTACCACTAATTCTGCGAATTCGCTTACTGGTTCGGGTGGGTCGTTTTTTTTCAGCCTACGTTCCCCACAGTCTCCAGTCGATAGTCCATTAACTAATCTGACACCTAGTTATGTCACTTCATAATGATTACTCAGCATACGACTTAGCTTGGCATCCAGCTAGGCTAGCAAATTAAATGGCTGCCAAAGTAGCTGGCTAAACTAAGGTTATGTAGATAACGCTCGCCTAGCTAACGTTAGCAGACGGTGTTGGAGATCAACTCATGATTACATACTCTAGTCGAAAATTGAAGAATAACGTACCTAATAATATATGTTATATTTAACGCGCGCCAACTATCCAGACAACTTTGTGGTGTAATAAACGACAGCAAATTAATCATTTATGCAAACATATGGTAAGACATTTTAAAATATTCGATATCGCTAGGCTGTTAACTACCTTGAGCCATAAATAACCTACACCAAGTAGTTGATTTTAATCGTATTGGTAGTAAACCGAAATAATGACTATATATTATTATTGGCCTCAACAGCCTACGAAGACTGAAGCGTCACCCCATTTAGGTACTGTGTTGTAAGTGCAATGGCAGGCGACAAATCGTGGTGGTAGTAATGGGACGAAACGGGGATGGTCCGTGTTGTGTGTAGGCTAGCTAACGTTAGCTTAGCAAACTCGCAGAAGTAGAGGCCGCAACTCACCATGCCGCCTGACCCTCCCCCGATCCCAAGTGGTGTCTCGTCCTCCACGCAGGTCTTCGGTCCCGGATCAGCCTCCTCCTGCAGCTGCGGCGGCTCTCCGCCCTGATCCGAACTCATCGGCCGCTCCTGGCTCACGTCTCCCCCGTGGTTTTCCTCCCAACCCCCCCGGCCCGCTTGCCACCCCCTCGTCTCTCAAAATACCGGTTGCTGTCTACAATCAGTCCGATTATCTCCTACTAGACTTGTTTAACCGACACCAAAAGCTAGCTAGCTAAATAGCCACGACTAGCAAGTAAGCTACCTTACTTAGCTGACTAGCTAGCCTGCTAACTGTGAATCAACGTTTATGGATCAAATTGCACGTCAGTATACCACAGGCGAAAACGAATCCAGACCATGACGGTACTTATACCTCTTTTGTCACTAATGTTTCTTCCCCCAAAAAATCAACAAGCGTCAAAGCCAAGAGGCGCATTCCTACCCGGGCGACCGAAGCGGACACTGGGGACACGCACCTTTCTAAAAGCAGGCAGACATTAGTGAAGTCCGCCACCGTCCCGACTCACACTGCGATTTCTAAATGACCTTTAGAACTTCAGAGGTTCTTTCCGTTTCCGGTTGATTAACTTGAACCATAGACTTAAATAGACATGGCCTGTCTGTGGGTTGCTGTGGCTGTCTGGTGCTGTGAGCGCATCGGCTGTAATCAGATAAACTTATTGTGTACTTAAAAATTTTCAGCCATCGTTAACTTTGATGTTTGGTTGTTGTTATGTTGGTTATTTGTGTTCTATACACACATTTAGCACATTTTATGTAAACAAAGAAGCAGAACATAACTAATTTTAGATTTCATAATATTACAGTTTTGGAACTGTGATCCTGATTTAGAATTAACTAATGTATCCTCCATATAATACACATTTTAACTTTGTAAAGAACTTAGTGCAGTTACTATTTACTATTGTATGTATGGGCAGGCCTAGAGAATGTGACAGTGGTGTCAGCTAGATGGCTAAAATGTAAGGGAAATATGTACTTATAAAGAAAATAATTATCTTACCAACCATGTTTATTAAAACGTGAATGCCTCTGGTGAACTGTGGGGTGGAGCACTAAGAGTTTCTCCATTTAATGACCTGTGAGATTTGGAGTATAATTAATGGATTGATGACCCAGTTGGAGTCATGCAATTCTTCTTTATCCTAACTTGAAATCTCATGCCATTGAACAGTTTTTAAATGGTGGTAGCCACGCAGCCCATGCTGACATGTTTTGACCTCTGTCAATGTCTAAAAATGTTTTGTTCAGGCCAGTGGGTTGGACCGTGGGGTCTTTCCTGAAATAATGCAACATTATTATGTTTTTGTACATTTAGAATCGCCATACTTACCAATGCATGAGGTTCAGTTTTTCATGTACTGTTTTATTACTTCAGAGTTTCTAAGCCTTCAGAATGTGTTCTTTAATATCCAATAATTATTGTGTAAAGTATCATATCCACCATTTTGCCAGAAATGTCACAAAAGGCATACACAATATAATATTTATAAAAGCATACACAATATAATATTGGAATAAAGCTCAGAAACCGTGAAATAAAATCCCCATCTTTGTCACCTTTCACATGCAGCGCAAGCTGCTAATTCAGCTGAGCCAAATCACATTGCTTTTGTTTTTCCAAAAGTTGAAGTAGTAGAATCACTCTCCAGCACGTACATGGGACTGGTAATTGTTGTTATGGCCTCCAGGAGCTGACGAGTTTTAATCTGTAATAAAATGCAGGAAATGTGGTATGAAGTTGAGAGAAATAACCTGTTCTGTCCATCTAGCCATGTGTAGATCAGAGTCTTTTATTCACATTCACAAAAAGCCTGCCATTTTCTACTTTCAAATGAGTTTGTAGAGTAACAATCTCATATACTAACCTCCTCCCTGCAGATATTTTCCTTTTCCTTTAGGAACTGTCTAAACTCCCATTGGTATGAAACTTCCAACTTCAGACGGTAGATAATTATCACGATGACACCCAGTAAAACAGTTGCTTCCATTATAATCCCAGCATGTATAATCCACTGGTCAATCCCCCCTTTAAGAAATGAAGGGAAGAGATCACAAGATAAGAGACCAAAACGACTTGATTCATTACTAAGAGGTGTTGCTTAAACAGTTTTCTTAGAAAAACAAATGGAAGTTCCCTATATGTAAAAAATAAGTTATTGTATTGTTTTTTACAGTTAAAACTTACTTGGATTATTTGTGTAGTAAAGAACGATTTCACCTGTACTTTTGTTGACTTCCACGTTAAAAAGAACAGTCTCAGATTGACAAAGGAGACTTTCTGTTCCATTAATGCGGAAAGGCTTGGCAGTTCCACAGGTGTGGCGACACCTTTTCATGTCTGTCTCATGTAACAGCATGCAAGCAGCACAGCCCCTACAACAGGCACCAAGGAAAAGGTTCCATTAAGTCCATTGGGCTCAGATATGGACCTATAGACATCTTGTCAGGACAACACACACGGATGTCAAGATGGGAGTACCAGCTCACCCGTTTGCTTCCTTTTAAAATAGTCTACCTACATGTACATAATTATTACTTCTAAACCTCCAAACCTATTTGTGTTCTTATACGCTCAAGTGCCCTTGTAGGACAACTTGTAACTCAACCTCTTTAAGAACACTAGGTTCTGCCACCAAAGAATTCCTCCATGAATTTTGAAGAAATTGCTTAGTGTAAATGAATCTGGTAAACATAGACTTTGTTTCTAATTCACCTGTATGTGTGACATGGAGCCTGTGGAATGTTGCAGTGCTTGCCGTAGAAACCAGGGTGACACTTGCACTCATTACATTCACATTGTCCGTGGTGACTGCAGATTCCGTAGTTGATGGTCTGGCACTGGTTTGTGAGTGTGGAACATTCGCACACAGAGCCAGTGTAGTTATGGAAACACTCACAGGAGCCACAGTCACACTTCCCATTACCTGCAGAACAGCCATGAAAGGGGAAAAAAAGATTAATTATTGCTTAATCTAATAATATATTCTAAAATGGCCTGGAAATATTTGTTGGTACCCCAACAAATACATAATTGGATTATAGTGATATTTTGAACTAATTAGTTTCTTTAATTAGTATTACACGTGTCCAATCAATCATTCAGCATATTTAAATGGAGAAATGTAGTCACTTTGCTGTTTAGTACTGTTGTGGGCACCACAATGGACCAGACAAAGCAGAGGAGAGAGTTGTCTGAGGAGATCAGAAAGGAAATAATAGACAATCATGGTACAAGTAAAAGCTACAATACTATCTCCAAGCAGCTTGATGTTCCTGTGACAACAGTTGGAAATATTAGGATTACTGCTTGAGATACAAACTGAACTCCAAGGTGAAGGTACATCAGTTTCAGATCGACACTTTGTGTGAATGTGGGCTCCATGGAAGAAACCCAGGAGGACTCCACTTTTGAAAGAAAAACATAAAAAAGCAGTACTGGAATTTGCTAAAATGCATATTGACAATCCCCAATCCTTCTGGAAGAATTTCCTATGGACATAGCTCGATAGGAGAGCTGGATATGATATGGACTGTCATTAAAGACATGACCTGTGTTAATGGGGGAGAAAGTATTTTCAACAATATATTTTTTTCTTTATTTTGTAATGTATTTTTTCCCCCATTTCATTTGCAACCAAACCGTCCAGCTTGGTTATAAATAGGACATATTGTTGTCACTTCCGCATGGCTCCTCTCTGGTCCCACCGACCTGTGGTGAGCAATATGATTGAGTCAAATAAAATCATTGTATAGAATCATAATAAATATACAATTGTGAGATGTGCCATCTACTTTGTCTCCTGTTAATATCACGCTGGTTCCTAGCAATTCCCAATCCAAATAAACAGATGACGCAGAAACATTGATTCCTCAGCACCATTTTCTTCTGAACAAATAGCAATGTCTACTGCTTTAAAATAAAGTGGCTGCAAAGAAAAAAAAACTAAGCAAGCAATGAACATGACGGCCAAACGGGAGCCCGCCAAACACTTTGAAATATGATATTAGTGTTCCTAAACCCCACCCCCACCCTGACTCCTCCCATACCGCCACAGAGGAGGTTGTTGTGACGGTCGCAGTCGGTGTCATCACACTGACAGTACTGGCCCCTCCTTGAGCCCAGACAGAGACAGTGTCCACACACGCAGGTCCCCTGTCCGCTGCACAGCCGCGTGTCCTTCTTCTGTGGGTCGGAACAGCCGGCCTCCTGGGCCAGACTGGTGTCCATCTCTGGCGGGGTCTCGCACTCGCACCGCTGGCCCAAATGTCCCGAATTACAGCTGGCAAACGCAGAGAAACGAATCAACCAGTCGCCCTCTAAAAGCCCTTTTCGCTACACATATGAAGCGGAGTCAGCAGCTCGGGCGGGAATCTGATGTTCGTGCCAGCTGACGTTTTGATTGGTCACTCTACCCTAACAAGGCGGTTGATGTAAGTTGACTAACTCCACACGCTCGTCCTCTGATGGCTGCTGGCGAACAACAGTGTCCACCGCTGCCTTGCTGTGGTCGCAGGGATATATGTGCTCTCTTGGACGCTAGCCCACCATCTCCCAAACGCACCACCTCTGGCTCTGCCCTCAGCCCTCTTACGGTCTGGGCATTGGGAAAACCTGCTGCCACTAGTGAATATTAGGTTATGCATGGCAATGGGCTACTTTGGTTCTGCAGAATCTCTCTTCACAATCAGTTAATTGTATTTTAGCAATAAACGGCTGAAGGAATGTTTGGTGCTTTTTGTTGGTACAGCTGTCCCAAAGAGTTGTGCTTTAACCCAGCTCAGACAGACATCAGGAGCGCTGGAAGTGGATGGCTACGCCTGATTGGTTTCAACCAAGACGATTAAATGTCACTATTCTGACTCTGAAATACATAAATACGAATATGAGTTACCTACCTGCAGATTCCACATTGGAACGTTCCGTTGCCGTTACACTGGGGAGATTGTTTCTCTGTGTCCTGACAATCACAGTCACACAGTGTCTCCACAGTAACCCTTAGCTCCTCACTGATGCCCTGAACCTTGATTACGAAAGACTCTTTCCTGGTGAAACACTTCGAGCTGGTCACAGTCACTGTGAAGTTCACCTGTCCAGTGGAATAACAAATATGGTTCACAAAAGTTTTTATTTTAGTCTAGTGTATGACTACAGTGCTGTCTTGGCTTTTCTGGGTTGGGGGTATTCACAGTTTCCTGAGCATTACTTCAGGATTCACCAGGTGCCACAGTACATAACCTGCCCATTGCTCTACCTGTTGATTGATCTCAACATGGCCACACTCCCCCCAGGCTGGCCCCTGAGCTGGCCTGTCCTGTCCGTCACCACAGTGGGAGGTGTAGGAGACCCTTAGGCCCAGCGGAACCCTGTGGTGCTCCAGACGGATGGAGGACAACAGGTTCTGAGGAGGACATCACAACAGGTTTTGAGGGGGACATCACAAAAAGTTTTGAGGAGGACATCACAACAAGTTCTGAGGAGGACATCACAACAGGTTTTGAGGAGGACATCACAACAAGTTCTGAGGAGGACATCACAACAGGTTTTGAGGAGGACATCACAACATGTTCTGAGGAGGACATCAGTGGTGGAAGTTGTCGTGAACCTCAAAGTCCCTCAAAATGCTACATGTGATGGATGCACTTACGTTGTAGGCCTCTGAGATGAGCTGAACAACGTTGCGAGAGTCGTGCTCTAGCAGACCCACCACAGACTGGGGGAGCAGCTCACTGAGTGCCTGAGAGTTTGGTGTTCAGAAGAGGTTTATCAGGCCGATGATGTTTTAGGAATCAGCTAAGAGAGCTAACTGATGTGTTCGGTTACCAAATTCCTCACCTCATAGTTTTCTATGTGCTCATCTGTCACTGCAAATATCAGCTTAATGTTATTGGCTGAGAGGACTTCAGATATGTGTCCAACTGAGGGATAATCCTAAAATACATCATTACCAGTCAGAATAGTGGTAAACACATCACATGTCAAATTTTTAGAAGACACCTTTGGACCAAATTGAGAATGAAGATGGCAGTGTCTTTCATAGGGCCAACCTTTAATGGGTAACGAAACATTATGTTTCAGACTGTAAACTGGAATGGATGTTGGCTTGGCAACTAAGACAACATAAGCTGTAGACTTCACTCACATACAGGATGTGCTCATCGTAGATGCCATCACCATTAAGATGACATCTCCCATCGTTAGGTTGGATGAGGCCAGCCAGCTTGCCATCGCCTGCCAGGTGAAAGGTGTCATCTGAGGTGTAGACCAGGATACGATATCCATTACCCCAGCCAATCTCATTCTACAAAGGTGATGGATAGAAGGTTTAAAACACTATACAGTACTGCAGTATCTTCAACCATCAGCTTAGATGATACCACCTTGTGACTACAAGACCGGTGCAACATGCATGATAAAGGCCTATGCCATAAAACTCAATTATATTTGAAAATCATAAAAATATCTCTTATAAAACATTGAAACAATATCAAGATCCCATAGAGGCATGGAAGTAACAGAAAAGAAAAACACGCCTTTAGCCGGTATTGAATTGATGACAAGCTTCAATTTAGTTCCACTAAAACACCAAAAGATCTCCCTCTGATAAGCACCAAGCAGGCATCTGGCCCCACCTGACAGACAGCACCAAGACAGACAGCACCAAGACAGACAGCACCAAGACAGACAGCACCAAGACAGACAGCACCAAGACAGACAGCACCCAGCAGGCACCTGGCCCCACCTGACAGACAGCACCAAGACAGACAGCACCAAGACAGACAGCACCAAGA
>JACXGK010011424.1:0-16107 GCA_016801125.1 Novumbra hubbsi
ATAGGGAGGGGGGAGGGATAGGGGGGAGGGATAGGGCTAGGGAGGTAGAATAGGGCTAAGGAGGGGGAGGGATGGGGCTAGGGAGGATGGATAGGGAGGGGAGGAGGGATAGGGAGAGGAGGAGGGATAAGGAGAGGGAGGGATGGGGCTAGGGAGGGGGAGGGATGGGGCTGGGGAGGGGAGGAGGGAGAGGGAGGGGGCAGGGATGGGGCTAGGGAGGGGGAGAGATGGGGCACACAAGAGAGGCTGTCCGGTGAATCAGATCTTCAGCCCTTCAACATGTGTTGCCATGGTTCCTGCGGTGGTTCCATAACAACGGGGTCCTTGAAGGCCCAGAGACCCGTGGAGTTCACTGTCGTCCGTCCATGTATGAGCCTGATGAATGGAGGCCGGTCTGTCGGAGGAGGGATGAGGCTAGGGACGAGGGAGGGAGCTAGGGAGGGGAAGGGTATGGAGAGGTGAGGAGGGAAGGCCCAGAGACCTGTGGAGTTCATTGTCGTCCGTTCAGGTATGTGCCTGATGAATGGGGGCCGGTCTGTGGGAGTCGACATGCAGAGAGCCCAGGGAAAGGGCATGACACATTGAGCGGTCACAAAGCCTTATCTGTCTCTGTGTGTCAGGGGTAATGACAAGGGAAGAGGAGAGTTTAGAATACATTATCCCCCTCGAGATGAATACGTCCCGCATCTGTAGGCCCCTGGGCTCACTTAAAGGGAGAAGTTACAGCGTCCTGCTGGGGAACGGACAGCATGTTGTGTGCGTTAAATGTCAATCCTATATCTGGGATAACAACATCAGTTTGTATTAAACTTTGAGAGCCGAATACTAAGCCTTCCTTAGTATTGAATTGTAACTATGGGGTGACACAGTATAAGTACATGTATAATGCTGTATAATGCGGTATAATGATGGAGAAGCCAATACTATGTCCATCTCCCTAAAGGATGAGGAAGAGGAAAGTTACTGTTTATTCAGTTTGAAAGGCAGGATTCTACAAACTGTGATAGACAAGTTTGGATAAAGTGTTAACTACAAAACAATGAATAAAACATGTATATTTGCCCCAAAACACATCTTGTGACTATGTTGACGTTTCTCCCTTTAAAAGCAAAAAATCATTAATAACAAATGCATAAAACTTAACAATAAAACAATTGGTTTTAACAAAAACGAATACTTCCTTATAGAGTATGTTTGCTTACATCGTTTGTTGTGAATCTGTGGTAGAAAATCTATCCTGAAGACATTTACCGGTCCTGTATTTCGGGAATTAAGCTCATTCATAGAACTAATTTGTTGAACGATACTGTGGTACACAATTGTTCAGTGAACTAGCATTTCCTTTATGAATAATTAATGAATGATGACTACTAATTGGTATGTGAATTTTATCCTTAGAATGTATTTCCATTTGTATTAATTTCTCACAAATGTTAATGTTAAAATTGTGGGTTTCTCCCCATTAAATAATTTTCCAGATTTTGCGTCTTTGGGCTGAACAAAAGGATAACATTCAATAGGCAGATGATAGTAATTTAAAATGGCCAGAATCCAGCTTGGCAGAATATTTAAATAATATGCAATATTAAGAGGGTCCAGACAGGGTCTTGTTCAGAAAATGGAGTGAAATATGGTTCTACTCATACATATCCACCCTCTGAATCCTAACGCGAAGAGTCATATTATCTCATCACGACATCAAAGGGGTTATCACTTCTAAGTACATCATCAGATCACTATCTCTTTTGGTGTCTTTTTGCTTTCCCTCTGACTCACTCTCTCTGTCTTTCTTTCCCTCTCGTTATTTCTCTCTCTGTCTCCCTCTTTCTTCCTTGGTTTCTCTCTCCATTTCCATCTGTCCTTCCGCGTTCCAGATTCGCGCACCCATCCGGGCGTCCCAGAAGGAATGAGTTCTGCCACCTCCTCGACCCTCAGGAACCGCCTTCTGGAACTCGTCCAGGAGGCTTCCCGTAAAGCCGGGAACCGAGTTGGCTGGCGTGTCGGTGAGGAGCAGCGGTGTGATGAGGCATCCCTGCCATCTTTGACCGTCTGTCACCGGGCCTGTGACGGATGGCTGAGACTCTGATGCGATGCGCGCATTAAACATGCCATGCATCTGCACACGGAGGTTCTCCATCAACCTCCAGGAGCACTTAGCCCGGGCATGGGGAGACCAGGCTCATCCCGCCCCATGACGGGTAAGACCATTATGGTGATGCACGGCTGCCCGTCCCTCCCCTCCTTGGCCCGGGTGATGGATCCGCTCCAACCCAAGGCTCAAAACACAACTGGCACTGTCTTCTACGGGCCGCCAGCTAATATTCAAGCCAGATTCCAAAAATGAAAGACATGACCCAAACACTAACGTATGCATACTTAAATGAAATGCATGAATGGATAAATCCATACATCATCAGGTCTCAAAGTAGACATTTAAGATATAATGGTGACCTCAGAATGTGGTGGAGATGTTGGAAAAGCTATATGAGTTGCAGTAGAGTTACATTAGAGCTGCAGTAGAGTTACAGAAGAGTTGCGCTAGAGTTACATCAGAGCTGCAGCGGAGTCACAGACACATTGCAGTAGTGTTACAGTAGAGCTTCCGTTGAAATAATGTAGAGCTGCATTTTTTGGGAGTAAAAGTTAAAGTAGAATGAGAGTATGTGTGGAGTATCCCAAAGTGTCCCAAAGTATCCCACAGGTCATGGGTTTAGATTCTCCCTGAATATCACCAAGTGTTCCAAAAGAGAAGAATTTAAGCATTTTATTTCCTCCTGCTACGTTATAAGTTAACTCGATATATTTTAATGAACACTACACTTTATGTGGATATACTTCATGATAAATCCAAAGCCGTGAAATGGTGAGGACACAGTCAATATCGTTATGCACAACCATGGTCTGATATCCTAATGATGACCTTGGAGTGGCAAACTCTTCTAATGAACAGAATGTAAATTAATGTTACCATACCAGCCACCAAAGGAATATCAAAAGGGCCTACAGCTTGGTGTGTGGGTTGGGGTGGCAATGCCTTTCAAGATATCCCGTGCTTCTTGTTGAACTAAAGCTCCCTATCTCTGAGAATGATATTATGAAGGCTTCGTTTTATCCCACTGCTGCTAATATAATTGCTGACTATCAGTTTCAATTTAAGTGTCTCCAACTAACTTTCCCATTCTGCCAGCGTAGAGTGCAGTCCATGGCTCTCCCTGACCTAACGTTTATCTCCTCACCAACAGAGAAAGGGTTCTCCTAAATTCAATAGAAATACATTTGTGATATTAACCTGTCTATATTGTGTTGTCAGTTCACCATGCAGGTATAGAGAGAGCAGAGGATTTTAGGAAGCCGGAGAGACAGAGAGAGAGACAGAGAGAGATAAACAGATAGAAATAACCTATATTGCCTCTGTGAAGAAAACTAGGAACCTTGTTATCTTGTGCAAAAAAATGCAGCTTTCAGCACAAATTTTTCCCACACACAGCACACAAACTGGTATTGCTTCTATATTAGATGACATGTAAACACACACCAGACAACGCACGCGCACGAGCGCACACACGCAGGGCTGCGTGTTGAATAACCACACTCTAATTATTAGCTTTTAACAACCCTTTCTGTCTACAGAGCATCTGGTGATGGAATTCCACCCACATTCGAGTTAATTGCGTGTACAGCCCAATGCCAGAGATACGGGATTAAAAGGCAAACATCACGCTCACAGCCGAATCCTCGCACACAGCTACATGCCGCCTTGGCTGGACTCAAGCACCTTACGGGAGAGCTTGTTCAACAAATCACCCTGAAGAACAGATTGGTAATACACCCCTCCACCTTCCCTCCCAGTCCCCTGGGGGGGCACCTCCACGGTGTTTAGTTCAATCCGTCATTTGGTTTCTTTGCATTGTGGTCAAACAGAAGACGTGAAGTAGCCACTTGTCTTTTCTCGAAGGTTTGGTCCACCTGGTATTTGGAGCGAAAGCGCCGTTGACGCGGCGGAAACTCATCACGGGCACTAACGAAACCGGGGGGGTGTATTGATTAGGGGCAGATAGAGAGTGAGAGTCAGCAAGAGAGAGTTAGAGAGAGATAGAGAGAAAGAGAGAGTGGTGGTTTTAATAATGTAGTTTGTTGAAGCAGGTTGGTTGGCCGTTATCCATTTGCTTGGGTAGGTTGGATGGAAGGAAATGCTGATTAGGCTCAGTGTTGACCCACATAACCAGCGGCTCCCAGAAGCCAGTGCAGCAGCTAGGTGTCTCTCCCCCTCAACCACCCATCTCGGTCTCTCTGTGTCTCCCTCTTTCCAGCCGTTTCCCCCTCTCTCCCTTTTCCTCACAGTCTCTCCGTCTCTCTCACTCTGTCAAGCCGTTTCATTCTCTCTTCTTTTCCCTCTCTCTATCCATTTGCCTCGTTCTCGCTCTCCGTCCCTCTCCCTTTCTCCCACCTTTGAGTCAAACAGAGATATTCTGTTACTACAGTACAACTTGTCTCTGTGTGTACTATAGAGATGTCCTGTAACTATGGTACAACCAGCCTCCATGTGTAAAACTGAGATATCCTTTAAACTACAGTACAGCCTGTCTCTATGTGCAATATTGAAAAATCCTGTAACGTACAAAATCCACGGTGGTCTGGGTAGTGCCGGATTAATATCCTGCACTTTGTGCTACCAGTGCAAGAGATGGTTCTGGTGACCGAACTCCTTCTTCAGATGAAACGCCAGAAACTGCGCGTCCGCTTCGCCTAGAGAAAACCTGAGCATTAGTGTGTTAACAATAACCTGGCAACAACTGGCCTACCCAAACTATAGTATATAAATTCGCTTGCATTATTGTGCTCTCAGTATGACTCACTGTATGGTGGAATATGAGTCTGGCGTATTAAGAAACAAACATGGCTATTGGTAAATACGTCTGCGTTGCATCAGTATCTTAAGCACGTATACCCAGAGGTACAAGTGGTTATTTGGCTTAGTCTCTGTCCTCATGGCTCAACTGACTTTCAGTTTCTCGGGGGGGGTTCAGGGAATTATTTCCAAAAACACACGTATTTCTGCCGGACGTGGGTTCTCAAACTAATAGCTTTGTTTAGAAGAGAGGGTGTGAAAGGTCAGGAAAACAGAAAATCTCCTCGAAAGTTTGAGATATATTTTGTCTCCCGTTAGAGACCTATACCTCTAAAGGACTGTAATGGAAATATTATTTTATCTCCCATTACAGACCTATACATTTAAAGGACTGTATTGGGAGATATATTTCATCTTGTGTTAGAGGCCTATACATCTAAAGGAATGCAATGGATATATATACAGAGAGAGAGAGAGAGAGTGAGAGAAAGATGTACAGTATTGTGAATAGTACTTATCAGAACTTTAAAATAAATAAAAGGTGTTGTAATTAAGCCCCCATGTTTCAACCATGCACTCATGACTTCGGGTCCTAAGTGGTGCAATACGAAGAAATTCATCAAGAGATCCTGGTTTACACTTATTATTCTGATATTGATCTGCACAATCTGAAATTTGCATTCTCAGTTTTCTCCCCTTGCATGACCAATCAATAGGCACTCCTCTGTTGAGTTTTAAAAGCAGCAATTGACAGTGATGTATGGAGGTGCCAGCAGAGAGACCTATATCAAGACTAGAGGAGAATGAAAAGGCGAAGCAGGACACAGGTCAAACATTAAATAAGGAGTAAAGGAAAAAAGTTGCGCCAACAATCAAATAAAAAGTAGTTTAACACAAAGGGACGGGGAAACAGAAGGAAATTCACAAGAGGAGAGGACAGAAACACAGACTGAACTGAGGCTATAAGAAGATGATGAAAGATAAAGGCCAGCCTTCAGGTTTGAAGTTCAGACACCCAGACAGGCAGCCCTTCATCCCTTAAACCGCTCCCCAGAAGTGGAGCAGCGAGATGAGTGGAGCGGGGGGGAGGGAGGAGTGGAGGGATGGAGGCTAAGGACTGTGCTGAGATAAGCCCTGGGAAGGGCTCAAGTATGGAGTTCCGGCTCGGGAAGGCTCAGGGGTGGAGAAACCGGGAAAGAGTGAGACGAACAGGGAAAAAGTGAGATGAACAGGGAAAGAGTGAAATGAACAGGGAAAGAGTGAGACGAACAGGGAAAGAAAGAGTACTGAGAGAGATACATCCGGGTGAGAATGAGTGAAAGACAATGGTAGGGAAATGGGGGTGGAGGGGGTGGCGGGGGTAGAGGGAGAGAGAGCAGGAGAGAACGAGGGAAGAGTCAGAGAGGGAGTTTGTGCTTATTTGGGGCGGGAACAGGCTAATCTTCTGTAACAGGGTGAGGCATGAGTCACACGGATTAGACAAGTGTAAATGGAAACCTGAAACAATGTGCTTCTGTCTCTACACTCCAGCTGCACTCTCAGTGCTCGCCGAACACACAGCAGAGAGACACAAAGCCTCGGGCCCTGAACAACAGACTCCCATCGTCCTGCTCAACCTAGATTAAAGCTGCCTTTTAGTACAGAGGTCAGGAGCTGGAAGGCCATTTCGAACCGTCCCTCTTTTCCAGAAGACTCACAGAAGCTAAAGACATTGACACGGCACCGTCCAACGTGGGTCACTGGAATCCGAAGAGCGTGAGGCGGAGATGTAAAGCCGTGTATCATGACTTGCATGCCGCGTCTCGTAGACACGACGACATAGTAATGCGTAATGCGTTTGGTCACTGCTATTTACACTGACCGGCAGAGCAAGACCAGACCTTCGCCTTCAGGATGGTCCAGAGAAATCTCTCACTCGGTTGGTGGTCTAGGTTGTCTGGTACCGACATGGTTAATGATTGCCAGCAAGTTCTACGATCGTGTTCAGAGTTTTTTTTTATGGGTTAATACTTTTAAAAGTGTAGTGAGATCTGCTCTGCTCTAACCTACCAGAAATGTTTTTTAAGTTTTGTTTTAATTCCATCCTATCAAGTAAAGGATAACTCCACAGTTGTGTGTGTATTCAAATTCAGGGTAGGTCTGAGGAACATCAGCGCTCTACAAGAGGAGAACGGAGGACACACGGAGCGTCAGTGCCAGGCAGCTTTTACCGCACCCACGACGGAGACCCTTGCGACGCGAGGTGTAGTCATATCATACCCTGGGTTCAGCGCTCTGCCGTTTCAGTGAGGTCAGGGAGGTCAGGGCCCGTTGCTCTTGCTGACTTCCTGTTTTGAAAGACCCAAGCCGCCGCTGCTGCCGCCTCCTCATGCATATGTTAGTTCACCGCAAAAAAGGTGAGTTATTAATGTTAAATTGCATTCTCAAAGAGCTCATGAATTGATAATAAGCACCAGGTCCGGGCGAGGCGGGGAGTGTCAGATTCGCTACGAACGCAGACGTGGAGAAGAGGACGCGCAGCCGGTCGCAGTGCCCGTAGCTCCAGACGATGTGTGAAACAGGCCGGTATGTTCCCCTTAAGGGGGCCGTTTCGTCCTGGCTGGTTACCTGCTTCACAGCTCCCGGCGGGGGAAGGGGGGTCTCAAACATGCACACGGCCTGAAGGAATAGCCCAGGGAGAAGCCTGGAAACGCACAGGGAAACTTTTCAGGGGCTCACAATGAAGCTGCTTAACAATACATGCCAGGCTGGGGACTGTGTCGCGCCTCTCCAATATGTCGCCCCCTAGGTAATACACTTTCCTCGTTCCAGCCCTCTTAGTCCCAATTCCTCCCGGACTTAATTAGTGGGTATCTGTCAAGTGACAGTGTTATTTCTGTTTCTCTCACGTTTTGCTCGGGCTGCCACAGCGGCTCGTCGCTGCGTGGGGACGACGCCAACGAGCCACACCCCCACCACCCGGCCCGTCCTCGCGCCCGTGGTCTTAAAATGCTGCTCGAAGTCGGAGCACACCGGTGCAGCACGGGGAGGGGTCAAAGGTTGATACAAGCCAACCATCCAATTTCACAGCTCCTGCCTCCGACAGACACCGTGCAATCTGAGCGGGACCTCTTTCTACACCCTCCTCTGCATATCCTCGGGAAACCACTCTGGACCTGATCGCACCTTAATTAGCCAAGTACTTCAGGGATAATTGGCAGCTCAAGCAAGGCCCTGAACCTCTTTGGCTGGACAGAGTCAATCACATAAGGGAACGAAAAAAGGCTAGAGGAGACACACACTGAACTCACCAGATGAGACACCTGCATGTGTGTGTGTGTGTGCGCATTGGTTTGCATTGGAAGTGCAATGGTTTAGACACAGGCAACCAAGGAGATAGTCATCCACAGTTCTCCTCAGCATCCACTCCAACCTTCAGCTGACTTTGCCTCCCCCTCTGTGGTTCCACACATCCACTACCGGTTCTGACCCCGTCCGAGGTGGGCCAAGGTCCACTCCGCAGCGTTCAGGGGCTCCCTGGTCCAAACGCCGGACCCTTTGCCCTTCCTACACTCTTTCGGGCGACGTGTTTGCATTTTATTAGACTGCATGCGTGATAAATGACCCTTGCACCGAACCCGGTCCGCGGTCACGCGTCCCCTCATGTCGCAGACCCTGCGAGTCAGGGGGCAGGGGGTATCGTATACTGAAACGTCCACACCGTGCATTTGCCCGCAGGACTTAAATCAAGAGTAGGAAGGTCATGAATAGCAGTCTATATTTGGAAGTTCTAGTTAACACGGGCGTTATAATTCACCATCGGTTTCGACCAATGTCGTTTGAATCGTCCATCCTCCTCTTCCTCTAAGGAGTTTTAGGTGTGAGAAGCACTGTAACTTCACTGCTCCAAACAATCAGGGGAACACTAACATCACACACAGGGTCTCGATGAAGAGACAATATTAAGGATATCTTTAATGTACATCATGTCATGTGTTGAGAACACAATGAAAGTCAGTGAAAATCACCAATTGAGGGCAGAATTCTAACTCAAAAATCTAAGGGAACGATTTTAATCATGAGCTGTTCCAACTTGCGTGAACTTCATCACGGCAACTCATAATGTGACTCAGTAGTGTGCGTGGCCCCCATGGGCCTGTGTGCAACGTCTGGATGAGATGACGGATGGTGTTTCGGGTGATCAGGGCATCAGTGAGCTCCAGGACAGTCTGTGGGGCTACTTGGCGGCGTCGAGAGCACCGATACATACTGGCCCAGAGGTTCTAAATTGGATTCAGTTCTGGGCAACGTGAGGTGCACTGTTGCCTCTCCAGTGCACCTGGTGTCACTTTCATTTGCACGAAAACAGGTGACATCGATTCACAATGACTTACGCTTCCTATCTGGAAAGATTGATGTCTCTGAAGTTTAACGGACTTGGGGTTTAGCAGTGACGACTTTGTGTTCCTTTGATTGAATGAGCAGTGCAGTTTACTCCAATCTGGAATGATGTGCAAGCATGTTGACTGCGAAATTACTTCTTCGGAAATACTTTTTTTTCTTCGTTCAGTAACGAGGCATTCGATATGTTACACATTTGGTGTTGTGAATTACAAAAGTAAAATGAGTAAAAATGCCAAGAGGGAAAAAGTGGTGGCCTTTTTCCTTCTGAGCACCTGGCCTCTGAAAGGTCTGTGCCAGGCCGTGGGGCTTGGCAGGAACAGGGTGGTATTTGTCTTGAATACCGTATGTTACTGGGTCACTCTCTCCGAAATGCCAAGCTGTCTATGCCAACTTACTTCTACTTTCACAGAGGGCAAACACTTACCGGCATTTCGTCAAAGTCAACACAAAGTCATCTTCCTTAATGTGTGGGTGATCAGAGAGCTGGTGTGTGCCAACGCATTTATACCCGATTCCACCTGTCGTCAGGCGGTTCCACTGGTTGGAAAGACGGTGTACCGGGCTCACTTGAAAATCTGTGTCTTTACAATCACGGATGAGATTGACAGGGAAAGGGAGAGACTTGTGTGTGTGTCTGTGTGTGTGTGGGGGGGGTTGTTCCCTGTGGGAAGACTTGTCAGCTTCCCCCACTGCTCGTTTTGTGGCTGCTTTACAGACGTGAGGTCTTTCTCCCCTCCAAGGCTCGTCAGTCTCTACGCCGCACAAAGTAGCAAAAATGAAATGTCAAACGGAGACAGTGCCAAAAGGGACCGAATACTAAAAGTATTGAGAACTAATCGAATAGACTGCTCCGTCTGAATACTGGATAGTGCTGCTTCTAAGAGTCTGGCCTGAATAACAAACACGGAAATAGAAGATAAACAACCTACTATGCAATACTGGCCAGTTGACACAACTGATATAAGGATATGTGTTTTGAAGGGCCAAAAAGTAATAAAAAAACAATTATGATCTTGGCCAACTCAATCTCGTTGTCAGTGTTACGATCCAGAGCGCGTCGAATGGTCTGTGGAAATAAAATCAATGGAGTTACTCAACTCTGAGCTGTGTCAATCTGGTGAGATTGGAGAGCCAGTAGATTTGGGCAGTTCACTTGCCACCTAAGAACATTCAGGTCAATAGCACTAATGGGAAAAGTTTGGTGGAGCGAGCTAAGGGAGGCGCAGTCGAGTCCGTCCCCTCTAAAAGCACATTAGGAGATTGTGTTTATCGCCAACTGTGATCAGGTGAGGCAGGATACTGTTCAACCTCTGATGAAATGGAAAGTTATCAGAAAAGTATTTTTGGTTTATAATTTTTCGGACCCCTTTCTGTTCATTATCCGAGCCCTTTTTTACTTTCAGTACGACCCTGAGGCATTTTCATAGCTTCCTGTGGAACTTGCAGAACCCAGTAAATCCCTCACTTGTAATGTAATGCTATCTTACGTTAACCTATCTGCCATCTGATCATGGGCTCCTTCCATCGATGGATCACTTGGCCTTGTGTTCTTCAGCGGAGTGCTGCGGTTGCGAGGCAGCGACTTCTATGACATTTCCCGGGTCACAGAATATTGACTGGGGAATGAAACACACTCCAACCAGGTGGACGGCCTTGGCAGATGGTATCGTTTGATCGCGTGGCGTCGTCACGGCAAACAAAAGCCCAGAGCCATTCGACAACAGAGCTCATATTGTGCTGCAAACAGCACAGAGATCAGTCTGCATTCTTACTATTGATTTGGAGTTCAGGGTCTTGATCTGGCCAACTCCCTCTGGAATGCCATGCACCGTTGTGTGTGTGTGTGTGTTGTGTCTAGATGTGGTTGTTGTTCTGCCAGCTGTAGAGCCACTGTGTACTTGATGATGAGGTAGTGGCAGATTGGGGGTTGAGGGGTGTAGAAAGGCCTTGCTGAAGGTGGCCGGGTTGTAGGCTTTTTTCGCTGACAGGTCAGCAAACTGTTTATCATCCCGGGGACATCGAAAGACTTCCACTTCACGGTGAAAGGGAGTGACATGAATGGAAGGTAGTCACAAACTGTGTATATCTCTGTCAACATTACCTATATCTCTGTCAACACTACCTAAATCTCTGTCTACATTACCAAAATCTCTATCAACATTACCTATATCTCTGTCAACATTCCCAAAATCTCTGCCAACATTACCTGTATCTCTGTCAACATTACCTAAATATCTGTCAACATTAGCTATATCTCTGTCAACACAACCCATATAGCTGTCAACATTACCTGTATCTCTGTCAACATTAGACAGCAACTAAACTGAGGCCAGACAAGTCTTTCGTTGCAAAGCTGGTGACGTACGCAAGATATTTCAACGTGACTGAACCCCTCACTGGGAGTGTGCACAACGTCACCTCAATGTGCACTTTGCTACATTTTGTTCTTCCTACCATGTCCAATCGGACACTTCACACAGCAAAACCCCAGCAAAGACCCCACCTGTTCTCCAAACTGACAGATGATTCCGTAACTAATCAAATCATAGGCTGGATGATTCTATTTGTGTGTAGGCAGAACGGCCTTTGTTGGCTCCGATTGTTTGTCTGTAAATTCACATTGTGAAGACACCTGGCAGGTCGAAGCCGGAATATTCTGGTAAAACCATGGTTGGAGATCTTTTTTCAGATTGAAAATGTTGTCCATTAGGGCATCCAGAGACCAATTTTTCTAATTGGATTTCTCTGCGCAAATGTTTTTTGTTTGTTTCCAGTAACACCGTCCTAGGGTTTTGTCCAGGAAGTCTTGTTTTCACCATTGCCAGGATTCCCAGTCATCAACAGAAATCAAATTGTTCCTTCACAGTAATACGGATCTTTGTGATTGTACCCACTGATGTGATCCTAGCCAAGTCAGGCCCTGGGTTTGTGAGCTTTTATATCAACACAATCTCTGTACCCGCAACCGTGAGGGAACGCCCAAGTGTTTCTCAAAAGAACATTTGTCAGATTCCGCTTCTCCAGTGCGTGCACACACACACACACACATTAGCATTTGAGCTAATCCCAGCGGCGTAATCAATGCGGCAATAGCCTGGCATCAGCAGTATGACAGAATGCAGCAACCTGGTAGCATACAAAGTGGAAATAGCGTAGAGAAACCAAACCCAAGGATTGGGAACCTTAGCAAATAAAGGTGGGAAGGGTCAATACCCGTTATCGATGGTTCTGCGAAACACTCCAACTTCAAAGACTCATTCTTCTCATCCCCCTTCCATTCCCTTGGCTTTCATTCTCTCATTTCCCAGCACAGCAGTGGGAGGGGAGGCCGTTGCCTAGGTTATGTCAAAGGTACTCCTATCCGTGAATGCTAATGCTATATCCTTGGGAGCTAACTTTGTTGTGCTGCATTTGAAGTTCGATACAAACCCTCACGCCCCCACCCCCCCGTGTCAGAGCCTCCGTGATCGCAGAGGGACTCGAGGCATGTAGATGTAGATGGCACACACACACACATATGCACGGTTTACTTCACAACTTTCCACTGTGTTGTTTTCCAAAACCGATGGCCTCCCAGGGGGGTAATCATCATGTTGTTTACAGAGACAAAGGAACAGCCTCTTCCCGAACATACGCTGCCAATTGATGTTTGTCAAGCTAGCCATCCAATTACTTAGCCACTGGTCCATAGAATAACAGACACACGGGTTCAGATTACATTGGGGTTTCTTCCAAGCACTTTCGGTGCATTTGGTGAAGCCTCTCCGGAGTGACATGTGGTGAGGGTTAGTACGTTTGTACTGGATCTAGTGCACCAATCCTGCAAAAGTATCCAAGACACAACAAGCTCTGTTTGAACATTTGCCTGTGCCGAGAACTAGCAAGCTGGAAAAGAACAAGACATAACTCTGCACGGTGAAGAAGCCACACAGGGCACCATTAATCGTCCTCCTCCCCTGGGACGAAGCACGATGGGAATTGTGCGGTCCGCGCTACTCGGAGACACTCTCCTTGTCACCGCCGCTGAGTTCGTGTGACGGGCGGACAGCGAGTCACAGTCTCGGATGTGACATAACGTCTGGGACGGGCTGCTTTACTGTGTGCACCCGTTTGCACTTCAATTTGACCACCCCCATTCCACACACCCGGCTCGAATTAGAACGCAGCATCTGTACGTTGAGAGTCTGTATGTGAGCAAGATGGCAGAGTGCGTGGTATTGCCATAGGTGTTTATCAAGTTTAGCTTTGGCATTTGAGTTGTATTTGATTGCGTGGGTCCAATGGCTAGGGAAAAACGCAGTTCTATACAGTATATTAGAAAGTGGGGGAGGTCTGTGGCCAATTAACTTCAGTAAAGGTCTGTTCTTATTGCACAACGCAACGTGTGGTGTCTTCACACGGCCTAATGCCACACAGCACAACCCTTGGGTACCTTAGTTCTGTTAGGACCTGTCAGCCAGTGCGAAACCAAAACACAGAGATGGTCGTACCTGTGTTACATATGTTCTATTTTAAACGGGCAAGTTTGAATCCTGAATACTGGTGATAGCCGTGGTATAAAAGACACGTTTGCCACAGGTGTGACATCACAGCACTTTTCCTGCACTAAATGCGTTAGTAACAAGTTTATAATCGCAATATGACACCTCTGGGGGTATGGGGATAAGAACAGAGATGCGTTGTCCATTATAACAGTTGTTAGCCCTGGTATATCTACCGTAGACCACACACCCTCATGACTTACTGCTTTAATATTGGGTTGTACCAAGCAGTTTCTACAATTCTACTAGTAGAATTAACAATATATATCAATCTTTTTCGCACAGGTGGAGAGCTAAAAACAAATTATCGTCATGTGTCTGGGGAACAGGCATACTTCCATTATGTCATATTGAACTGTTTGAAAGACTAAATGAGAAATGGCTATATGGTTATGTGAGAAATGTAAAAACAATCTGTTTACTTTCAGATGAAACTTCTCATATTCCTAAACAAACTTTTGAATGCTTTGAGTGGATTTTAACATGACTTGAAAATCATTTTTTTTATGTTGTAGAGTTAAGAAACGTGTTGTGTGTGTGTGTGTGTGTTTGTTTGTGTGTTTGTGTGCATTTGCGTTGGTGTTTGAAGGCTTTGATATCTAATGTATTGTAACCTTTATTAAGTAGAGGTTAAATGAAGGATACATTTCATTGTTAAATAAAGGTTATATGGTATTAGATTTCAAAAACTCACTGGAAAAGGCTATCCCGATACTCATGCACGTGTGGGTGTGTGTGTGTGTGCATATGCATGCACGCGAGGGGGGTTTGAAGGTTTTCAAATCTGTTGTCATTTACCATTTATTAAGTAGAGGTTAAATGAAGGATACATTTCATTGTTAAATAAAGGTTATATGGAATTAGATGTTTAAAAACTCACTGAAAAAGGCTATTTTGTGTGTGTGTGTCTGCGTGAGTGTGTGTGTGAGCCTGTGTGTTTCTTCTGTGTTCTGAGCAGGCCTGATAACCAGACCAGAATATGCGGTCACCTTGCTTCTAGATTAAAGGTTGCTGCCTCTTGAAGGGCTTTAAAGACGACTGTTTTGTCCTCGAGCGGGAGAAAAGAACACAGGCCAAAAAAGCTAGTTTTTTTTTATCAGTCACCGCCAGAACTCCACATTTCTCTATTTTTCCTCTGATTAGGCTTATTCCTACGGTTCTGTAGGTGAAATGCCTTGGAAGATATTAACATCATATTCAGAAATCTCTGCCAAGAAAGGAAAGCTCTACAAAACAAACAAAACAGTCCAACTTTGTAGAAATTAGGTTTCTCTCTTTTCGTAGTACTTTGGCTTTGGTTTCAAGTCTTGCGTGCCTATTCTGATTGCTCAGGTTATGTACCCACTGATCAGGTATAAAACAGTCTGTATAAAACAAATTAGAGTTGATGATGAATGTTTTCATTTTAACAAAGAAACAATGGCCACTGTCAAACTCGTGCATTTTTCTGGCAATGGTTTTGCAGACCCAAAACAATGTCCGTCTGCAATGAAAAAGGACAAGGTGCAAAAGAATACCCAATACAATCAAATGAATAGTGCTATATGCCTGTAGAATGGTTGTTTCAGTTTGTTTTTCTGCAGGCTGTTGCGATACGTTCTGAACTTCATGTCCAAGTTGTCCCCAACTCACAACCCTTAGAGGACCAATGTGGCCCCAGGTGTCACTTAAAGTCCAGGAAATTACACTGTTACTCCGCCAATGTCACACTGCCAAAGCACAATGGCAGAGAAGAAAAAACTGCATTCAGCCAGTTATAATTACAATACATATATCTGGGTCTTAATCAAATGGCCTCCTTCATAGATCCAATTATGAATCAAATTCTAAAACAACCAACAGAGAGGCTTGTACAAGGCTACAATTTACAGGATGGTATTTGCCATGAGAAAATCACACAGGTAAACTGTGGGTGGGGTGTTAGTCAGTAATAGGTAGTGTCCAAACGTAATAGGTAATGTTTGTCAGTTATTGTTAATATTGGTCAGTAGTATTGGTCAGTAATAGGTAGTGTTCATAGGTAATAGGTAATGTTTTCAGTTATTGATAATATAAGTCGGAAAAAGTTAATGTAATTAATGTCAGGGTTTCCCCTGACTTGACTCGTTTTCCGCCTCTGCTTCGCCCCCTGGGGTCTTTGAGCGATGTGCTCATCACTGTACCAAACCATCCAGTCACCAATCACACACTCAACGACTCACACCTGTCCCTCGTCAATAATCACCAACCCTACTTAGCTTCCTGGTTTTCGACACCACCTTGTCGATTCAAACTAAGTGCTACACTTGTTTCACCAAGACTAGGACTTTAGTTATTTGACTGCTGCATTACACT
>JACXGK010011425.1:0-16095 GCA_016801125.1 Novumbra hubbsi
GGATGGAAAGGGGCACTGGGCTGGAGGGGGGCACTGGAATGGAGGGGGGCACTGGGATGGGGGGGAACTGGGAAAAAGGGGGAACTGGTATGGAGGGGGAACAGGGATGGAGGGGGAACAGGGATGGAGGGGGAACAGGGATGGAGGGGGAACAGGGATGGAGGGGGAACAGGGATGGAGGGGGGGTAATTCCAGACAATAGCAACTAAACTGCCAAGGTTCCACAAACAACATGTTCTCTCCTGGGTTTCTAATGTTTCACTGCCTCGTTCTCTCTTTCTCTCTCTTTCTGTTTCTCTCTTTCTCTCTCTTTCTCTCTCTCTCTCTCTGTGTATTTCATACTGAAACAAGTTGGCACTTGGTTGACTTCACATTTCACAGTTTAGAATGTTCCATTTCAGTCTGAAAGCTTACGCTGAAGCGTCTAATCAATCAGCCCAATGCAGTGGATGAGGGGGAAAGAGAACATGAGGTGACATTTTCTAGGCTAACAATGTTTGTCATATTCCCACACTGCCGCTTAAAGAAAGTAAAGCTTTAATTAAACAACACACATATATATGTATGTATGTACTATACAGCCACAGAGATGTAATTAAGCAATAAAACATGAGGGGGAATGTATATGGCCAGCATAACATGCCTACGAGCTAGTTTTAGGCATGACGCGTTGCGCAACATACAGCGAACCCCCTCGTGCCTTATCGCTTACATATACCATGGTTTTTAGCCAACCAGGTTAGCATTCAAACTGTTTTATAATACAAAATATACAGCCATAACACATTCCAGATAATGTATCCCGATAGCCTCCGGCTAGCTGTAACTTTAATCTTTCCCTAACAACGAAGCCAACCAATGGTCATTATGACCGCAGACGGTATAACACTCCTGCATACTCTCTTGTCATAGGTTAAGTGTGCTTTCTCCCTTCCTTTGGCTTCACAGAAGTTCTCTCAATAGATTGTCCCTGTTCTATTCATATAGAACAGGCCATATTTCTGTGAAGTGTGTTTTCCTTTTACTTTCTTATCTTGTGATAAACGGAAGGCAAACTACAAAACATACCGTAACAGTCTGCCCCCCCCGCTAGCTTGCTGCCTACAGTACTTTCACACGATTAAACTTTGACAGCTCCTAACATTCCAGAAATGCACATGGAAAGACTTTCCTTCCTTGAGCGGGCTTTGATTTAAACCTACGTAAACGCAATCGCCTTAATTTATCTCAAGAGCTCTTTAGGATGACAGCATGAACACAATTAACACCTTCTCTCCAACATGTCTGGCTTTCCCTCTGGCTTAAGGAGCAATAATATTTGTTTTTGTCTGTAGTGTCACGGGTCACATCAACCCGTTGAGAGTTTACTGCGCTGGCAAGCGGGCATGTCGACACCTAGCGCGCACGACGAGGGAACGGCCTGACAGGGCACTGTTGTTTCAAGCAATGTATACTCTCTGTTTTGGGGAGATGGTATTTTTTTGTGTGTCTCTGAGAAATTCCTGGGCCTCTGGGGCCGTCGTGCATGCTGGATGTTAATCTTCTGTGGGGGAAAACGTAAAACAAGAGGATTTTTTGGCATTTGTACATTTAGGAATAGTTTTAGAGCGACTTCAATTGTGCAACCTGGCTGGCGCTTAAACAAGTATCACATTCTTGGCCGTTGTCTTCACTTCTCTGTGCTTCTGCTGTGCGGCGTCTATATTCAGATTTAAATGAACGCACAACTCTTATTCTCAAAAACAATATTATCACGGCATTATCACTGCATTTACCAACGTCTGTTTACCAATTTGCCTGTCAACATTGAGATGGATCTTCTCAGTAAATGAGACCATGAGTCACAGTCCACCAGTTTGTTTGTTTAATTTACTTCAGTTACAAAATGAAAAGCAATTTTTGATTTTGACAAATGAACACAGTGCCCTGTGGGTTCATTCAGCTCCGTCAGTGTGTCGGTCGGAGCGCAGTGGGCATTGGCCTCTCCGTCACTCAGCAGATGGAGCCAAGCGGGACACAATGATAAGAACTTTATATTTCATTCACATGCTTTGAACAGCATATTACACCGCTCATTTTTAACAGGCGAGTGTGAGCCAAGAGCTTGGCTTGCATAACGAGGTGCCACTAACGGCTGTAATAATCAACGCTAAGTTGACAATGAGACAAGGTGGGTTAGCTTAGAGCCTCAGAGCCAAGGGACAGACCTACGTGAGGAAACAAGACCCTGGGCAGTTGACTTTCTCTGACACGTGTTTTCCGTCCTTTAGTCTCCCAATGTCTTTCCTGCTTCTTACTCAGAGGGGTGTTCAATCCTGTGAAAGGAGAAGCATATCCTTTTTGGGCAGCTGTCATACCGCATCCAGTCGGTTTCTCTCTCAGGGTTTCTGTAGTACAAAGTGATCGGCACAAAGTGAAGCATGATGAAGCATTTGTTGCATTCACCAGAACATTTTTGACATGACCCTTTTTTTTTTTTTTAAATGCTCTCCAGCCTACAGCTTCCGGCTATCTGTAGTTCTCATCTCTCTCTATGTAACAGGAGCGTTGAGGAGGCGACGCGACTACAGACTGACAGGGCTCTTAAGTGCCCAGCTATTAAGAGGGAGCAATGTTTTCTTCGTCTCTCTCACACTTTGTGGTCTTTATTGTTCAGGCTGTGGTCCTCTGATGGCCCTTGTTCTGTCTATACTTCAAAAAACAGGATTCTCTTAAATTAAATATATATAAATAAATAAATGGATAGGCCATGGGTATAATTTAGGTCACTGGGGTATAATCTTCACTGATTAAATCACTAAATTAATTACACTCTGATATGCTCATTGTCAAAACTTGTACTATTTAATAGGTTTACTTCTTGTAGTCTCGGTTTTATATTAGACAAAATCATTATTTGTATTAATAGCAGTAGTAGCAGCAGCAGCAGTAACAGACTGGTCTTGTTATGGAAGTCACGCAGTAAGCCTTCGTCCTTGAAAGTCTCCCATTTTCATCCTCTCGCTTCCCTTCATGTTCCACATTAACCGTTAACAACTCCAGATGTTTGGGCTGGGGGTTTTTTTCTCCACACTTTTTTTTATTATTCAGCTAAATTGTTAATTGAATCTGGCCATTAAAGAGCAGCTGCTTCTTGGGGACTAGAGCCGGGGAGTGTCAGTTACGATATGGATGGGACCGACAGGGCAACCGGATGCAAGGGCTGGTCCGGGGTCCCACATGACGTCAGCAGCTGGCTTTTTACGGCTCTTTAACGGGCTTCAACGTGTCTCAGTTCCATTCCCCTCCTTTTCCCAGAGTGCTGTTCACCTGTGCCGCTCTGCCGCCATCATGAATGCGCACGACGTCCGTTTAGCGATGTTTGCAAAAAAGCAAATGGTTGACTGAAGCCCAGGCTCACAACCCCGTTTGCCGGCTGCTCTTCACAGTCAGACGGTGTGTGTGTGTGTTGTGCGGGTCGTGTGTGTGTGTGCGCATGTGTTGACGGGGGGGGGCATCATTCTCTTCCCCCTCCCGTCTTCAGCTTTTTCATCCGCGATAAGAGGACTGATGCATGTCTTTAAATGCACAGGAGCTCTCCCGTGGGGTTAGGTCCCCGTGCTCCACGGATCTTCCTACCCAGATGTGTGCTAAGAATAAGGCCCTTATTTATCCCACCGCGGTTCCTGTAACAGCTCTGGAATGCACGCCTCCCGCTTGTTTGTGTGGAAGACAACAACGTAGTCGTCGTTCAACTCGGCACCAGCTGATGATGACAACGACGATGATGAAGTCGCAGATGCTCGTTGAGAGCTGCCATGGTGACGCCTCGTGATGTCACTTCCTATGGCGCCTCGCCCTCTGGCATGGGAGATGGGAGATGAAAGGCGTCCTCTCACCCCCCCTCCCCCCACCGGCCGCATGAACACCACGATCTTTACCGTGGGCGGAGCCAGGCACGGAGGTTTACTTACCTAGGAGTGTGCACACTGCCTCTCCTGTGGTGGGCTGAGGAACGGATTTCTGAAGGGAAAATGATCATTTAAAGTGATCGTGGTGAAGCCAGTTCAAACGGTGTTTAAAGGGGGTGTCGGATCTGATTTATCCCCAGCAGAAGGGCTGGGCAGTGTCCTTTAAAGATGGTACAGGCTGTGTGCTCTGTTAGGCCTGCCGAAGCCACAACAGTGGCTACAGACCAGGTCCAATTGTGTTCAGTCACTTACATGATCATTTCTAATGTTCAGTTACACAGACAAACAGCTCTGGTGTTTAATCACATTGCTAGACAACTCAACCACAAAGATAGACAGCTCTATAGGTCCCCACAGGATGACAGATCATGACTGAACATCACATAGACATGGCTATTGTCAAGTTCCCTGAACGTTGTCAGAGCGTTAATGGAGCGGACCTGTTTATGCAGCTGATTTTCCCATGGCTGATCATCCTCTGTGGTCACGGATGCTCTCCATCTTCCTCTCTCACTTTACAGTTTAGCAAAAGAAGAAAAAACACAAATAAAACAATCAAAATTATTTTTTCATATGGCTCCAATTAGTTTAAGTACTGCGAAATCATGTGAGTGAGTGGTTCTATTTTTCTTCAATTTCCTTTTGAAATAAAATGCTTTTTTGGACATTGATTTAGCTATAATTTTACATATCCATGCCCAAGACTTGGTTCTCAGGTTTGTAATCGCTCTGTTGGACGGGATATCTTTCCCCTCACTGCTGCGTTATTTTGGGTTGTTATTTTTGGCTAGCACTCAGACCTCAGTCAGACCTTAGGTCCTTTTCCCAAGCGATATACTTGTCCTACACCCACATGCCATTCATCATCTGGCCCATGCAAATCTTCCACAGCGGGATCTTAACTCTGAAAAAAACGAACATCTAAACAAATAACTTAAGTGTCTACAACTGTTACAAGAAAGTCAGTGAGCTGTGTGCGATTTTGTGAAGTTACTAGGATATCTTAAAAAATCTTGGGATGGCATGAATTTTAAACAAAAGTTTTCAAATAAAAAAACTTGGGTAAATTAATAACTCAATTATCACAGTTGGTTTTTAGACGTTACTGAAATTAGATAATGTTCATTTTCTCAAATTGTATTTAAGTTCGGAAACGACTGTCTTCAACATTGCGGTTGTTCCCACTGTTTATATTATGTCCTATATCGTCACATTTGATGTATGCTCAGAATAAAGCAATAAAACATTATACGATCGTCGTGGTGACTGTTAAAATAACTCACCGCTCAATGAGAGTTTCCATCCATCATGGCCTACCCAGAGACAACATCACAAATGTGGGGTCACAGTGCCACCTATTGGAAAGACAGTACGGAACATTTCTGTCACATTAAAGGATTGCGACACCATCAGGTTTCACTTTGGACTAATATGTCCGATGAGTACTGACCAATCAACTGTTCAGACCATCTGTATTTGAAATTACTGTACACCAAATTACAAAACCCCAGTACCCTGTACACTCGTCTGGTTTAGGGAATAGGGAAAAACCTCTCCCTAAGAGAATGCAGGGAACACATTCAAGTCTGCAGAAGGTGCCTCAGGGTTTGAGGCGGCGGACTGACTTGTCTAGATTTACTATGGCAACATTTGGTATAGTCTTGTGACATACAACGCTATTGTGAGATACAACGTGTGTTTATAACTTTGCGTAGATGTGAAATCTCCCAGCTAGCACACATCGGTCGAACATCACGATATGTATTGTCCGTAACATATCGAATGCCGATCGGTTTCTTTTCACAACGCTCGCTCAGCCAGGAAGTCTTCACTGTGCCAGAAGGAATGCAGTACCCAGCGTGACCAAGCTGCCACAAGGAGTCACTAGAACTTGACAAGGTAACCGTAGTCGACCATTAACCCCCTACGAACCTGGGATAGTGCCTGCTAATTGTACCACCTTCCAAGGGACCTCTGGGAAATCCATGACCACTTCAGTGGCTTACCTTGTGATATATCTGTTAAGGAGAGAATTTACCATGACAAGGAGATTTCTTTATTAGCACGGCGTCAAACTCATAACTGTGGACCAAATTCAAACAATATATGTGAGAAAAATCATGTACTTTATCAATTTAATAATAAACCCGAGAATCCCCATTCCCTAATGTTCAATGCGGGCTCTGCTTTTCGTTGTTGGAATTCCTTCCAAGCCAACCAGATTAGTAGAGTAGGAATGACGGAGAACTGGCGAGACCGGAGGAATTATGAAGACCTGAGGAATAGTGAAGCCTTAAGGGGTAGTGACAGTAAGCACAGTGAAGTGGTAGACTTCTGCCTGATCGCATGGACAGAACTCAGGGCTCCTTTTGGCAGCCTCACCGACTAAGTGCATTCGAAAGACATTGTTTACTACTTATAGCCCGCCCCGGTGGCCTCCACACTCCTGAATACTTTAGTAGGAGGCCAGAAACAAGTTCGCGAAGAAGGGCCTGTCGATCCCTGCCACTCCTCCGTGTCAAAATGACGAAATTGCTTCTGAACGTCCTGGTTTCCTCGCTTCCCAGCTCTGACGGTCCGTGGGTTGTTTCTACCCTGGTCAGGCCGTTTGCCTTGCGGTGGGTCTTCCCTAGGCACAGCGCAGAGAGGAACGCCTAAGTGTCGTCTCGTGTCATGCTTCGTTTTTCCGCTAAAATTGTCCCTTTCACGTCTGTTTTTAGTGCCTTGTCGTTCTCCCTCTGATGTATTTCTTTTCCCCCCCGCGCACGTTAAGGCATGACCTCCTCGCGAGGTCGGTGGTGGGTCCTCGTCATGTAAACGCTGTCAGGAGCAGACAAGGTATCTTGAGAAATGGGCCGGGCATCGGAGCTGACACCAGGAGTTTCTGCGCTGTTGTTGCCTGTCCGTCACCCAGACAGTGGCGATGGATTGGGATGACAAAGTGTGACCATGTGGACGTGCGTGCACCCTATGTGCATCGGGTCAGTACTCACTCTAGTGCCTGGCTAGATTTGCAGGAATGCGCGGTGATGTCAACTTTGGATGTCTCCCCCAGAGACGGCGATCCATTGTGTTGACGGCTGCACCGGACGTTCCCATTGCCCCTCCACCTGCCTGCAGCATCTCTTCCAGAATCATCAGCCACTGACTGGGATGCACACAAGCCCTTAAGGAGTATGATCTGGTATTCAACACTCATTAAGTAGTGCACTAGATTCATTTGTAGTAATACTGAAGGGTCGTATTTGATTTGCGGTGGTAAATACCTGTCTGTTGGGTTTAACATCAGGGTGAGCAGTCTGGTGTTTACAGTGTCAAACCAGTAATAATAAGGTCGCTTGATCAACCTTTAGGTTACTGCATAGCTCTGCTTGCACAAGGCAGTTAACCCGATTAGATCTGATGTTGTGGCTGAAATATAAAATGTGCTGTATACTTATTAAGTAAAATAAGGGCAACAATTGTGTGTGTGTTTATATATATGTAAAAACACCTTAAGATGACAAAATCTAAATACACTTTTTTTCATTTACATAACTGTTACATTATAAGAAAACATGGATTCCCTTTACACTCTAATACATCGATTTCTTAAATTGTTTCACTGATGATTAGTTGAGGTGTGGTGACATGTTTTTACATGATCTATACATATCTAACCGTTAATGATACACAGTGAATAGATTATTCATTCATACCATTTTTCAACCATTATATAAACACAATTTATGGGCAGAATAAATGTGCAAACTTTATAAAACATAGAATCCATAGTTTAATAGCAGCTTTCTTTAAGCAGTTTTTGTCGCAATTTTGAGTACTGCAAGCTTGGCACTAGCTGTTCGAGTGCCAGCCAAAGAGCTTCAGCAGCTCGCCATTGAGTGACAGCTCGCAGGATGCACCCTGACAAGTTGCAGAGTGAAAGAAGAAGACTGGTCCACGCCTGCCCGGAAATATCCAATGAGATTGCAGGGAGACCGACCATATAGTACACATATCCATGCACGGTTTAAGCAATTTTAGGTGACTCGTTTGGGCTATCAACTGCTACTTTCAGAGCTACTGGCTAAAATTAAACGAAAGCTTGAGAATGGTTTAACTGGATTTCACTACTGCGGAACTTCTCTTCTTTTTTTGCCTCTGTAATCCTATCCCTGTATTTCTCATTGCCACTCAACATGCCACCTGATTCAAACAAAACATCCGTCAGTATCAACAATATTTATAGTTGGTTAGCTTGCCTCCTTACATAGTTGAAGGGAGAAACCTTACATCTAAACTAAGAAAAATCACTTGGTGCCTTTTGGGGTTCCACTGTGCTGCAGTGTTGCAGACTTGCTGTAAAGGGCCACTGGAGGGTCTAATTACTCCTGACCTCCTCAAACGTTTTCCCTCCCTCAGATTTTACTGAGGCAAAAAAGGACATTGAAAGTGTATTCTTTCAGAACAGTGTGTTAAAACGAATGCACTACGTTCATACTTTTGTTTACGTATAATACATGATCGGAAACAGCATTTTAGTACACTTTAAATATACTTCTCAACGTACTTTATTTAAAAAATATTATTTCCAATTGTGCATTACAAGTACACTAAACAACAAAATAACTTCAATATTAATACCTGATCTAGTCCACTCGCCTATTAATGAATCGACATCTCCTCAGCCACTCGCTTCCCAGGTCATGCAGAAGATTGGGCAGAGAAAGAATTCAGGACGAACTTCCTCCAAAATATAAAAGGAGCCCGTTCTTCACACACTGTGTGTTGATGCGTGTTGTGCCAGACAGGCCACCACGCTCTGGTTCAGTACGTTCAGTATGATTTAGAATGTTTAGACGGAAAGGGGCTACGTAGATCTATTTCTAACATAAATCCCAATAGCCCTACTCATGGCATTTCTATCCGCATACTACATAGAGTTTTAGCATATGGCAGCTGTGACAAGAAGTACCAGGCTGCAACCGAAAGCCACCAGCGTAGCTTCTACCCTCAGGCAATAAAACCGTTGATCAAGGCTGCCCAAAAATTATCAAATGGCCTCCAAGCACCTGGCTTTTTTGTTGCACTATCCCTTCGATATTCACTATGTCCACACACACACACAAATAACCACACTTTCGTTGATTTACCATTTTCCAGCATTCATTTTAGGTATAAACATTTACCCTGAAAGGAAATATAAACGCAACAAGTACTTTGTTGCTCCAGTCTTTACTGAGCTGAGCTAAAAAAGCATCCCAGAAAATTTTATTTCTCTCAGATTTCGCACACAGATTTTTTGACATGTATGTGTCAGGGAGAATTTTGCCTTGCGTAGAGAGTACATCCACCTGACAGCGTGCAAATAAATAAGCGGATTAAACAGCATTATCATTACACGGGCACATTTTGTCCTGGGAACAATAAAAGCCCAGGATGTCCACATCCGGCTTCCATCCCTGCGACATTGCATGACACCAACCCACCCCGAACAGCGGGTAAAAACATGACACCAACCCACCCCGAAAAGCAGGTAAAAACATGACACCAACCCACCCCGAACAGCAGGTAAAAACATGACACCAACCCACCCCGAACAGCAGGTAAAAACATGACACCAACCCACCCCGAACAGCAGGTAAAAACATGACACCAACCCACCCCGAACAGCAGGTAAAAACATGACACCAACCCACCCCGAACAGCAGGTAAAAACATGACACCAACCCACCCTGAACAGCGGGTAAAACAATGACAACAACCCACCCCGAACAGCGGGTAAAAACATGACACCAACCCACCCCGAACAGCGGGTAAAAACGAACATTTCAGCAAAAACTGTCAGAAAGTGACTCGGGGAAGCTTGATGGTACACTTGTCATCCCCACCATAAATGCGACTTGACTGCATTTTGGTATCGTAACCCACTTCAGTGGGCAAATGTCTACCTTTACTGGCCCCTCAGACGGCCTGAAGTATTTTAAATGTTGCACATTGCATTTGGGTTCTCTTTTAGCTTTCTTGAATTAGCATTTTGGCCCAAAAGTAAGCATTTTACTGTTAGCGGATACCTGTTTTAAATGAAGCACCTCGCAAATGCTTATAGGCCTAGATTTGAAACATCTTAAAATGTTTGTCATCTGAACATGGCAGTGAACTGCAGTGTCTGCTGTTTTCTTTTTTCATTGGTGCCCTACTGAGACCAAATAGAACCGGGTGAAGAAAAATATTAACTAATTTGTGACCTTGTTAACAAATCAAAGCAAAAACCTGAAGACACTTGGCCCTGTTTGACACCTCTGGACTAAGCTATTTTATCAGTTCAAGGATTGCCCACATTCAATCAAGTAAAATATAAATCATAAAAAAAAAAAAACGGGAGGGAACCTTATGTGTGGCGTCTAATGGTACAAACATATTCATAATGGAGAGCCTTCCTGTTAACAATGGTTTCTAGGTATTGTAGTTATGGCTAGGATGGTAGCTGGGTCCCTGAACTCAAAGACCAGGTCTTTTGATTTGTTTACACTGAGGCCTAGGCAGTGCGAATAACACCACATAGAACAACTGTAAATTTCAGTCTGGAGCCGGATGTGATTTGACATGTTCTGGACATTTAGACCCATTAAGCGGGGCTGGGCTGAAGCCACAAGAGATATCCATTAGTACCGACTACCATAATCAAGACAAATGTGCAAAACATTGTTTTATATTAAACACAACTGATCTGATTTGTTAAATTAAAAAAACTTCAAAATAACGATTGCCTAGTCTTATACTAGCACATGAATTATCTCGTAGATACTGAATCCTATGATTTTACATATTCTATCTAGTCCGTTAGTAATCAAGCTTGGGGAAGGGGGTAGCCAGATAATGCTTTTCTTGTAAGACCATCGTTTGTTCCAACGGTAGGGGTTGGGGACCGAAACAAAATTGTTCGCCTCGCCTCTGCGTGTCGATGACGTATGGAAGACGTTACACCAGTCGTAGTAACTTGGCTTACCGTTTAGCCGCTAACCGGAGTTGGCTAGCTGAAGGGACTAGGAATTCTGCAGTAGGTTACACAAATCCAAGTCCATCTGTGATTGTTAACGGACTGCAAATCGCATTATTGAGGCGGCGAGCCTTTGATATAGCGTCTGCCTACTAAGTATGTGGAAAGTCAGGGAACTGGTGGATAAAGCGTGAGTATTCTTGCAGTTTTTGTGTGCTTGTCTTATTGTTCCAAGGGCCCGTTAGCTAGCGGGTTTACATTTACCGACAAGGGAAACGCGGCTTTCATGACGTCACGCGGTTTTATCAGCTGATAGCTCATCATGGCTAACGTTAACGGTACCGGATCATCTTTGCATACAGAATTAAAGCATATTTCATTCTCCCGGTCCTCTGCTAATATGCATTTTTAACAGGTCTCCCAGATACCACATCCAATCACCTTCCATCATTTAGCCTGCTAATTCACAAAAGTAGCTAATATACAGTAGCTAACTAGCTTTAACCGGCTACACTGTCGTATTACATGTAGGTAGCTAGTTAATCAATTATAGCGAAATAGCTACTCTAATGGTGTGTCCCTGATTTCATCCTCTTAAACGGGGTCCAATTTACTGTAACCCTTGTATCAATACATTTAACAATATTTTACCTGACAATATAGTGTATTTGCCGTTATAGCTGATGACCCCGAATCATTAATAAACAATGCATGTCACCACAGCGTTCATCACCGCTGACAATGACTACCGTACCGATAACGTACTACACCTTCTAGCTATCTAAACTCCGCATCATTACTAGCAAGCTCACGTCTACGAGCTAATTCAGCTAAGTTTGCCTCGGTGACTGGCATTACAGTAAAACGTGTAATGTGTACTATTACTATAATATAAGTTGGATGTAATCATTATTGGCATACTAGTATTGTTTTTTGTTGAACATAATTTAGCCACTGTAGAGTAGTTAGCTGTTTAAGCTAGCAGCTAGCATATGTCCGTAGCCAACTGGTTTGCGTGAGAGGATATTACTGCAAAGCCATCATAAAGCAGTCTGCCGACATTTAGCCTAAACGGGCTCTTGCCTCGTATCAAAAACGCATTTTTTCCTCTTCATAATGAGGTAGCGAAGTTGGTGTGTTACCCAGGATCTCTGTGTTGTTTTTGGAATATCTCTGCATGATTCATAAGGCATTTAAAATAATGGTTAGAGGGTTTTTGAAGTTTTTATAACCTGGCCACATTGTGTCAGTATAAAGGAGATAAGGGCAGCAGATGGTTTACTGTATTGAGCCAATAAAAATAACATTTCTGGTTAAAATCTCTGATCCAACTGGGCGAAAACTAGCTGTACCCCCCTTAACCCACTTACACTACTTTTTATGTGAGTTTATACCGAGAAAACCGCCTGCAAATTGTCTCAAATATAAATCCAAATTGCTCATTTGTCAGCACTGTTCTGATAATGACTGAAAGCCTCAGTGTGGCAGAAATATCTGGTATTACAAGCTTTGCAGCTTAGTGCTTTTAGGTGGTGCAACACACCCTAAATGTAGTTCTGTACAGATATCAGCCATAGAAAAGGGAAACACTTGAGTAAATATGGGATAGCATGATTAGTTGAAAATGTGTAGGATTTGGTTGGTTAGTATGCCCACTGCTACTGCTTTAAGCAGCACATTGGAATACTTGTCTTGGAAAACCAACATCTGACATGCATAATAAGC
This sequence comes from Novumbra hubbsi, assembly GCA_016801125.1. Taxonomy (NCBI): domain Eukaryota; kingdom Metazoa; phylum Chordata; class Actinopteri; order Esociformes; family Umbridae; genus Novumbra; species Novumbra hubbsi. The sequence continues at coordinate 12,655 of JACXGK010011425.1, forward strand.
ACTTGCTCTTTCATCGAAGCCATTAGTTGACAAGGTCAGTGCTAGAGAAATCTGTTAAGTCACAGTGCATGTTAAAGCAAAATCCAAGCCATTTAGTCCAGGTTACGCTTTGCAGACCTCCGGTAGAAATGTTTCAAGGCATACATCTGGGGAAGATGCAAACTGTCAAAATGGAGAGAAAGTGAACTGGTCTGAATGGTTTCTGAAGGCACTGTACCTCCATGTTTGTTGAACAAACAGGGACATTGTGTGGAAACGTAGTGAACATGTTTGCTTGAAACTTTTGCTATGTTGCTGGGCGGTTTGTACAGAAAGACAAGTTGTCTTCCTCTTACCTCTGTCCAACTGCCCCACATACATTGGGATAAATCCAGTGATCATCTGCCTCGCTGCACACGTGATTGGATTCCTTAAACACTCCAAAGGCCCATCAGTTTGGTATTGACCGGTATAACATAAAAGCCCAACTAAAGTCAAACGCACATTCTTCTGGAGGTTTAATGTAAAAAAGAAAAAAGAGCTTGTGCTTCTATCACACAAAAGCCAATATCTTAGCTGATTAAACACCATTGTCCAGTGTCCCTTTGTGATAGGTCTACATTGCTCTATTCCACCATCAAGGATGACGCAATGCCCAAATATGCACATCCTTACAATACCATTTGAAGAGGCTCATGTATACATGCTCAGTTAAGCTGCTCTAAGAATTTAAACGAGTGTGGAAGCCAACGGTCCAGTATTCTAGAACACTGCTGTGCTTACACCTACATGTTTTGAACTATGATAGATTCTAATCCCATTGGACTAGACCAAGCTTTTGAGTCATCATCTTCTTCAGGGTTTACACTTAAACCAGGGGTGCCCACTTTTTTTCCTATGAAGGGCCAAAATTTAACTTGGCCGAGGGTCATGGGCCGTAAGTAGCTTTGCTATATACCAAACTGTATTATATTATATGGCATGGCGGGCCAAATCAAAGGTCTCCGCAGGTCAAGTTTGGCTCTCTGCCTCCACAACTTCCTGTCCAGAAATGTGCGATTTTGCATTGTTACCTCCCTGTACAGATGGGCATGCTTATAATATGCTTGGGAACGAACAGCCTTTTCTTTGTGTTTCAGTAATCTCAAAGTAAACCTCATCTGAAAAGTAGGCCTTAAGGTAAAACAAATATTGCTATTGTAAGGATAGAATATAAGCCTATCCAGAACAAATTGATAATATGGGTATTAACGATCAGAATAATGGATCTGATTAATCAGGTGAGGTCAACAATGGGGAGGAAATTGTTTCAAGGTAAAATGGAAGATGGTTTCCATAGAAACACTGTCCAGTGGGTATAATGGGAGCAGATTGGCTAAAAGGGAAAAGCTGTGAATTTATGGTTAAAAAAACTTTACCATGATGTAGATATGGTGCACTTATGATTAATTATGAGTACCTACCAAAGACGGGTGTAGAAATATGCAACATAATTTATCTTCAGTGGGTACCAAAATCTCAAATGGTTTTTGCCACTTCTGGGATCAGCAGACACATGCCTCATGGCTTTCAATAGTAAGTGTCATTTATGTAACAAGGAGCTTCATTGCAAAAACATTGAACAGCAAAAGACCCTTGTCATTGAAAATTGATATTTCTTGGCTTTTTTCGTCTTTTATTTTGAAAGGAACCACACTTTCATAAAGGAGACTGTAAACGTCTGCATAGTCGAAGGTGACTCCTTCCAGACACTACCCTAGTATTTAAACCCCCTTTAGATTTCCGGGCGGTAGGTGCACTCGGCTGTCCGTTTAGTGGACAAAGCCTGCACTTAGAGTAAAGCCTCCTACCTTCAGCTGAAAAGGACCTGTTATTGATTACAGCTGGACTGCACTGAAATAGCAGGCCTGTAGAGAGAGGGCCTTCTCCTGCTAGCCTGGTCCCGGAGATCCCCCCTACCCATACTGAGCCCCGGTGTTTTCAGGCATCTGTTTGTGATGGTATCAGTGCATCTGTGGCCACCAAGCGAAGTTCTGAATGAGTAGGTTGTCTGTTCTGTGGCTCCTCTGTGCATTGACACAAGCTGTCTGGGAACTCACTCTAGGGGGTACTTTGAGATTGGTAATAATGCCCCCTAATTGACGCAGAGAGCTAACATGCTTTTCAGACAGACTGTGGTGCCTTGAGTGTTCTGATTATGGCAGTTTTATAAACCAATGTCTTTCAATAAAGCCGTTGTTACATTAACAGTTGTCATAGTGCGTTTACAGATACACAGTGTATACATGAGGGCAAGGGTCACTTGTCTTGGATCCCTGCAAAACCAACTGTGGTCTTCAGCCCGGTGACGTGGTCCGACAAGGTGAATATTTATCGTTACCTTAAACGTAATTTTTCCCGTGCAGTGTTCTGGATAAGAGCCGAGTGATTCTTCTTCGTGTCCTGTCTAAGTGATGTTTTCTACCTGTTAGTGGAGAGCACGGCTCATCAGCCCATGCAGTGAGATAGATTTCATTGCTGAATCTCTGCATTTTGGGGTTGAAACTCTCAGACAGCATAACTGTAGCAAATCAAAATATCAAACATCAGACCATTGTGGAGGGATAAGATCTGTTTAAGGTTGCAGAGGAAACCTGGCCCATAATACATGAAAGAAAAGGAAGGTTTTGACAATTCTCCCTAAGTTCTGAAGAATTTGTTTCCAAACCTCAAATCAAGACAAACATGAAACAATTTCCTTGTCTTGTTCATTTGGCTCCTTTTTAGAGAGGATGTGATCTGTCCACGTTTGTATCTAAGGCTATTATGAGACTGTTGAAGCTGGGTGATATAGAAATTAATTGACAGACTGTTCAAGATTAATTAAGTGGTCTTATTTTTTTTATAGTGCTTGTAAAAATATTGCTACAGAGGGGTAAAATGACTGGACAATGATCACCCTGGTAGCACTTCAGTCAACAAGGTTACTCTCTTGGAGACCTGTAAGTTGTCATTTCCTTTGCTTCATGAGGACCATATCTTTTGTCGTGCAATGGGCTTTGGGGTTGACTGTAGTCTGCATGTTCAAAGAACCGAGTGTTTGGTCCCAGTGTTAGACAGTCAGACAGGAAGAAGACATACTGTAACATGGGTTTCAGGCCCCATGGCTTAATTCATGAATCTGCTTCACTAACATCACCAGGCTTTATTCAGCTTCACTAATATCAAACATGCCTTATTCAGCTTCACCAATACGAACCCTGCCCAATTCAGCTTCACCAATTCGAACCGTGCCCCAATTCAGCTTCACCAATTCGAACCGTGCCCCAATTCAGCTTCACCAATTCAAACCGTGCCCCAATTCAGCTTCACCAATACGAACCGTGCCCCAATTCAGCTTCTCCAATACAAACCGTGCCCCAATTCAGCTTCACCAATACGAACCTTGCCCAATTCAGCTTCACCAATACGAACCGTGCCCCA
>JACXGK010011426.1:0-16060 GCA_016801125.1 Novumbra hubbsi
ACATAATAAGGGACCGGGGATAACCTACAGGCCAGAGACATCAACGGGGGTTCATCAAACATAATAAGGGGCCGGGGATAACCTACAGGCCAGAGACATCAACGGGGGTTCATCAAACATAATAAGAGGGTTGTTTTACGGACGACTGAAAACTGAGTAACGTTCCGGGAGCTTTTCAACCTCAGGCAACAGGTTCTATCATTTTTGAGAAGAGAACATTAAGTTTGAGACGAGGTTGTTGGTACCTGGCAGGATCTGGGTAGATGGGGTGATCTCTGGATCCAGCCATGTCGTAGCGGGAGAGAGACAGGAGAGAAGACTCAAGCAGCCTCCTGTGAACAAAAAGCAAAACACTGGATCAGCATTCGACATTCACTTCAATTGGAGCCTGTTGAGGTTCCAAAACCATATGATGACATACATCACGTAACCACTTTAAACCTGTAGTCATCAGCGGTAACAGCTTTTATGTCAGAGTGAATCACTAGATGTGCGAAGTTGTGTTTGGCTCTGGTCTACTGTACTGAACCCGAAGAGATAAACCCCAACCACAAAGAACACCAAGACGCTCCCCACAGCGGTACCTCCTCAGAGAGTCCTCGTCTGGATTGTCCACAGGCATTTCCTGGCTGAAGGCCTCTGGCGATGCGTCAGGCGGAGCGGTTCGGCCGGAGGCGGGCTGGCGGTAGACGCGCTCCCATTGGCCCGTCTCCTGGTTGTAGACCAGTCCCACGGTCTGCTCGCCCGGCTGGGCGGTCGACGCGGCGATGGGGGGGAAGGGCACGGCCGCTCCGTGGGGCCCCGGGGACGGCTGCCGTGGGCCGGGCTCCGGGGGTTGGACCACCCGCCTCTCCCGCTCCAGCGGCTGGGAGTGGGGTTCCCGGCTCCGGGGGGAGGCGTGCGGCTCCTCGTAGGCGGTGCCGGGTGACTGCTGCCAGGAAGAAGCGGAGCCCTCCTGGGTGGTGATGGCGGTGGTGGAGGAGGCGGGGCTAGTGCGCTCCCAGCGCTGGGAGTCGTGGTTGAAGGTGAGCAGGTTGTGACACGCCCTGCAGCGGTTCAGGTGTCCTCGGGAGGATGGCGCCGTGCTCGGGGAGGGAGGGGGGTTGTTCTCGGCCGGCGGAGGAGGCTGGTAATGGGAGGAGGAGGGCCCGGGTCTCTCCGGGTCGACGTTGTTGTTGATCATCTCCTGGGCCTGGTCCCGACCGCCCTCGCCTGCCCCGGCGCCACCCAGCGGCGAGTCCAGGTCCTGCATGCGGTCGAACTCCATGAAATAGCGGCTCAGGTTGCACTGGAGCACGTTGCGGAACGAGGCCGGGTTGCCGCGGGCGCCGTCCCAGAGTGGGTGGTGCCCGCTGCTCGTGCCCGCCGCACCGCCCCCTCCCCCCCGCTGATTGGTCACTGGGACGGAGCCCAGTTCGGAGCCCGGCGGCGGGGGGAAGCCCCGCCCCTCCGTGGCAGAGGTGTAGACGGGCGACTGCGAGGAGCCGTCCTGCTGGCGGAGCACCGACAGCAGGCTGATGGAGGACGAGCTGGTCCGCGGGGGCAGCATGCCCCCCCCGCCCTCCGAGCCTCTCATGTTGAGGAGGCTGCGTGTCCAGTCGGGCCCGGGGGGGGCGTGGGCGACGGGCGGGGGGGGCGGGGCGCGGTGCAGGGAGCTGCCGGCGCTGTAGTAGACCGTGGTGAAGGCGGAGGCCCGCTGCTGGGCCCCGGCCGGATCGGAAGGCTGCCGGGGCTCCGTGCGGGCCGAGGAGAAGGTGGAGGCGTGGGGCGCCGGCGTCTCGGGGAGGACCACGGGCCGGGAGGACGGCCCTTCGCCTAGGGACGGGCTGCGGTTGGCCGCGCAGCGGCTGCAGAGGCACATTATGCCCAGGTGCTGGGTGCAGCCCGGGTAGGGGGGCCCGCGGTCCTGCGAGGCCGGGTACTGGCCCAGAGGCATGCCGTGCGGCTCCCCGCCGGGGAGGGTCGCGTCTCCCCCAGCCGGCGGCACAGACGAGCGGGACGACAGGATGTGCAGGAAGTTGTGGAGGATGGGGGTGCGGCGGACCGGCTGGGAGGGCAGGAAGGAGCGCTGGCGGAAGTGGGGCATCTCCACGCTGTCCATGGGGACCTCCGAGTCCTCCTCGTTCTGCAGGACAAGGCGGGCGTTATAGTGGAGAACACGGGCTCCTGTTTAGAGAGACACACCTGGTTCCCGACGCAGGGAAACACTCGGTTACAGTGACAATGGGTAAGAAGCGTGGACTGACTTGTTGGGTGGAGGGGTTCACGATAGCCGTCAGTAGATTGTGCCCCAGCGGATCAAACCTCACCAACCTGGAAGAGAAACCGCAGAGCCTTAGACACCAGCCAGGCTTGGTCATTGAGGATCCACGGTATGGCCAAGCTAAATGTTTTGCTTTTACTGGGGTTGTGCCAATGGGAAAATGAATCCTAACTCGATAGAAATCACCAGGGGAGTAGAGGATTGATTGCCCAGAGGGCTTGACTCGCCAGCATACTGTTTGAACACAATTAACGGACGGAATATTTCATGTTTAAGGACTAAAGCCCAGATGAGCATTCCACTCAAGCCTTAAAATGACAATGTTTGTAGGCATACCGTATCCTAATATATGTAGTCAGATTTTGGACTTTAGATACAGTATTAAATAAGCTGGTGGTGAGTACACTACATTTATCCTGGCTAACATTGATGTCACTAGTGATTGACTACTAACTAATACCAACATTCACTGATTGTCCAAACCAGATTGGAAGTCATTATGTCTGTCGTTTTCTACAGAATATCAGAATCATTATTTGCTAAATTCAAAGTACACAAAAAGTAACCTTGTAGTTCTGAGCATTGAAATTCTTATGACACGGCTCAAAAATCAATACTTCTGTGGAATGTGTACAATGGTGGTAACTATGACAATGCTCTCACAGAGTGAAGAGTACAAACCCATAAATCCGTGCCTCTGCTGTCTGACTCAGGGTTGGAGTACTCTAGCCCAGGATGTGGACTTAAAACCGACACAAATCACGGTTTTTGACTTGTTACTTACCAATGGTAATTGACCTTGATCTCATCTTCTCAAACAATGCTGACTCAGACTTTGACTTTAATACTTTACTACAATAATATTAAGTTAAGGAAAAGTCATACTAGCAGCACTAGATCATCAGAGCTGTCGTGTTCAGCAGTGGAAAGTTCACAATGCACCCGAGCACAGCTTACATCACATCAGTTATCAAACATATTGCGCAGGCTACTTTCCTGTTTCCCTGTATCTAACCACTCACAATTCTTCTAGTTAGCTACCATGTGCCTGATTAAAAAACTATCTGACAAAATGAAACCAATAGGGCTGTATTCAACAATAGTCAAGAATTGATCAACGACTGATAGAGAAAAGCAGGTTCAGTTTGAAATGACATCTTGCAACATTTGGGTTAGTAAAATAAACACAGTACTGGTAAATGTATCACAGCTACAAGAAAACCATGTAGGTAATGCCAGTGCAATGTCCTTTACTGAAAATTGAGAAAAGTCCAGTGACTCGACTAGATCCGCGGTCTGACCTGACTCGCTCCGTTTCGCTGCCGGTCTTGACCACAGCAAAGGGCTCTGGCCGACTCCAGTCCCAGAAGTGCAGTTCGTTGTTGGTGGCTATGAGGAGGAGCTGAGCCGTGGGGTGGAAGGCCAGCGAGGCGATGGCCACGTTGCTTTCTGTGAACCAGCTCTCACTGCCGCCCTGCCAAAGCATGCACAGAAAATGGGTTGAAACAAAGAACAGAGTATGCCAATAGTGGATACAAAAGATGGAATGTCGTTAGCAACGTAATGAATAAAGTCACTAAGTGCATCTAATTGTAACGTTTATTTGGGTTAAGGGACTCTTTAACAGCACTTTCCCACCAGGGGTACTTGGATCCCTGAAGGTACTTGAATCAACACAGGGTACATCAGTGGCACTGCATGTTGTGTGTTTGCGGTCCAACAGGACTGCGGATGTCGATGATGTGGGTTCAGGGAAGACCACACTCACATGCAGGTCCCAGATGCGGACCTCTCCGTCAAGGCACCCGGAGGCCACTAGGCCAGGGATGGTGGGGTGAAAGGTCACACACCACGGAGTGCGGCGGTGGCCCACCAGCGAATGCAGGCACTTTCCAGTCTTCACCTCCGTAATGTAGATGTTGTGATTGACATGAGTGGAGGCCATGAGTGTCCTATCAGGGAGAACCAAGACAGAGGGAGAAGACAAGGCCAATGACTAAAAGCCAATGCTGTGCTGTAATAGCAAAGTCTAACCTCATTCAGCTTACAAAACACATCTGCCAGTATGTAGTCCGGGTCTGACCTGGCAAAAACATTTTGTTGCTTCCTAAGCAAAAGAACGCCAATGACACACACACCGTGAATGCCCTGTTCCATGAAGACTGGCATTTATTCCAGTAGAGGCATCTTGTGCAGCATTGGGAAATGCCAATACCCATTACATGCATCATTGGATTACCCACATTAGCATATAAACGTTGGGAGACGAAAAAATGGCAAGACACAAATCGATCAAGGACGTCCATCAAGGATGCCCTGCCTTCCAAACACTCCCCTGATCCCATTCATGCAGCCGGGTCAGTAGAGTTCCTTACCCGTCTGGGCTGAAGGCCAGCAGGAATGTCGAGCGAGGGCTGTCCGGCAGCTCCACTTTCTATGAGGCAAAAAAAATACAACATTGCTTAACGCCAAAGCCGGAACTGGAGGTAGGGCAAACATTATTAAAAGTAAAATTACCCAAATATTTTTACCAACAAAAAAGGTCCCCGTACTTATGAATGAAGTCCAAATGCAGGACATCAACCGCCTATTATTAGAACTCCCAAAATAGACCGAAGACGTTCAAGATAAGCACAGAGCCATGTTTCCATGGTGGCGAGTTTAAAAATGACCCCGTCCCCAGTGAATGGGCAGTGAAAACATTTCGGGCCAACCCGCCCCCGGCTGGGTTAGAGGCCGTTACCTGACTCTGCCATTTCATCCAGCGGACCTTCTCCTCAACCAGCTGCTGCAGATGGCGCTGGGAGCCAAAGGCCTGCGAGCCGCGCTCCCGGCTGGACAGGATCCACGCGGAGTTCCTCTGATGACGAGACGCCATGGCGCCTCTTCTCCCGTACGGGGGGCTCACCGCAACCTCCGCTGCCGCTCAACCTCCGGCCGCGTTGTGGAGGGTCACTTCTGCGGCCGTCTGCTCGCCATACAGGGTCTAGGCTGGGGAAGGGGGGTTGTGCCCAAAATAGAAGACGGTATTTAGGTGGTGGTGGTGGTGAGGTGGGTGTAGGTTTTGCACAGTGAAAGAGGCCAGGGAAAAGAAAAGTGCGAGAGAGAGAGAGAGGAAAACGGGCATAGAAGTTGACTCCACTAAAACGTAACAGAAAATGAGAGGTTACAGAGGATCACATAAAACCATGAGGGGGGTGTGTGCAAGTGGGAGAGCAGCTGAAGGCCTGAACTTCATTAGCAGCATGATCGGCCTAGATATTATGTGAACCGACCTCTACAGGCAGCACTCCCCATTGAGTGCTGCGGAACTATGTAGGAGATGGGTGCTGAAATATGCCCTGAAATAAGAACACGCAAGCTTGCAGCTCTCTGGCCAGCCGACACGTGCCGCTCAAGTCCAAATCTCACATCTGGAAGTCAGCTTGAAGGTTGCACCCGTTTATTGTGTTGTCATACTTGGGTTGCAGATTGGCAACACTACAGACGATTAAAACCAGCTATGCTTTAGCGCTCCCTTAACAAGCATCTTGGAAAGCAACTTTATCCCCCCTTTTTTAACTAGGAAAAACATTCCAACACTGGGGTGGGAGCTATTCCAGTAAACAAAGATGCCCGACACAAGTCAGATTGGCAACACACAATCCTTGGCAGGCGGTACCACATTATTTTAAATCCATGACGAGGGGGCCTAATTGCAATTCCAGGGCAGATGTCCAAACAGGGTGCACACACAGATCATCATTGTGCCATGGAATTTTTAGCAAGTTGCTTTCCAGGACTCCAAAAAGAGCTAGCTCTCATGCCTTGATTTTGCGATCCAAAATTAAAAAGGGGGTGTTTTTTAGGCCAGAGATGTACACATTTAAAGTCAATAATTTAGGTATTTGTGCTGACAGACTTTGCAGAGCATTGTTGTCTCAAACAGCATTGTAAAAAAAGTTTAATTTAATAATGTTCGTCTGAGGATGCCAAGTACGATCCATATGTCTCATACATTTTCAGTTAACTGTCAACATGTTTTGGTATTATTAAACTGACGCAAATCCTTTCACAATAAAGATAAACACTAGGTTGACATGATATAAGTCCGTATTCAAGCTATGCTTTCACTTGCTAAGAGACATGTCTTTATCAAACAGACACAAAGAAACAAAAGTAAACAGGTCCACTTAGTTTAAAAAAAACAGAAAAAAAGATCAGCATTTGCAAAAATCACGTAACGACGTTATTCGGCTTGTTGCAATAGCTACAAAACGAACGACCTACAAACCTTAACTAGCCAGAATATGTTCAAAATAGACAAGTAAAATAGATGAGTGCCAACTTTAGTCCCCTGTGTGTATTGTTGGGATTACTGTATTGTATTTTGGTAGTATAAATATTAGCTGCTACTGTAGCTATTTTGCGTCTTCAAAATTGCAGTTAGTATTACAAGGTAGCTAGTTACCTCTAAACACAGTCTGTACAAACGTTAGTTAATTCACAAAATGCTTAAGAAACCGGCAGTAAACGTTAATAGCAAAATAAACAACGTAGTTACTGATGTAAACGTTAGTAACTGGTAAATAACACTTACAACAGTCAGATAGGTAGCTACTATGTTAGCTAGCTAGTTACGTGTCATTTTCGGTAGGTGCAGAGTACACAGCAAATACTTTCAAATGCAAGGTAGTTAGCTTTAGCTAGCATTAGGAAGCAAAAACCCTCTGGCAATGCTTGGTATTTTCACAGTCAACGTTAGCTACAAATGTAACACAGTGTTTCGGTTCAGTACCCAGATAGATTATATACACTAGCTAGTTTATTATCCATCCAACCCGCTAAAATGAGTAAATAGTCAAAGTCTAAGTTCGACAAAAGATTGCTGGCCAACTAGCGCGGCCAACTAACGTTAGACATTTGGGAGGGGGTATTTTGCTAACGTAGCAATCCCAGTTAGTTGCCTATTCCTTACGTTAGCATAACGAGCGAGCTAACTAGCAAGTAGCTATTTTAAACAGAATAACGCTGGGACTACAAACATACTAGATTTAACACAACACAAACTGTTACCCATAAAATGCAATAGAATTAAGTAATCGTAACGATGTCAATATTTCGTGGCCTACCTTTCTTTCTAGTATTTCTGTTGAAATTTGTCATCGTAGGCGTTCCTAAACTAAACTGTGGCAAACTGGCTAGCTAACGTTAACTATTAGCGTAGCGAGCTTGCTAAGTGTCGCGCTAACAAGCACAAATGTACAGCTATTACGGCAAGTACCGGCTGTAGTTCGCTTTGACACATGAATACATTTACCGATATGATGGACGCTAAAAAGACGACGATAATAACTACCACTGATTACATTCATATCCCCAGGAAAAGCTATTTCAACATATTTTTCTGTCATGGAGCTAATTCGATGTGCTAGCTATCTGTGTACTGCGTAACTAGCTAGCAAGCTTCACAGATCAGGAAACTGTAGGGACAGGCAGTCAAAATCAGCAGAGCCCGGATTACAACAATTCGAAAACGGAGTGAATCGATAGGGATTGAACGGAATATTATTTTCCGATATGGCACATTCTCATAATTGATATGACTTTAAACATGAAAAACTACTTATAGATATTATTTTTAAACTGTTTATTATGTATGTTAATAACACCTTTATTGGGGGGTGCACACCTTTCTGTCTGTTTTTGTACTTTGAGAACGTATTCCTGTACCCATTTTCTGGAATTCATCTTTGTATCCACTAAGAGCCTGCTTAGTTTAACTACCAAGAAATTACTGCAAGAAGTCAAGTCGATTACATAAACCGCATGTAGTTACTTCCCAACATTGCAAAATATGATGCAATGTAAAAGTTAAATAAACATTTGTAAAGATGCTGAATGACAGAACACTGGTTTTCTGCTATCTGTTTAATTCGTTGCTTTTAGCATCCAATGGATTATACAATAAAGTGAAGAGCGAAATAAATTCATGCCAAGATGGCACGTTATACATATTGTTAATTGGCTTTCTGTACTGGTTTGTACACCACTAGCACATTACTACTTAAAAGACTAGCGGTATTAACAACAATCCATATTTACATACTGTAAATCTTAAATCAGTCATTAGATCATAGAACATAGATCATAAATCGAAATGATATAATTTAGCTACCAGTATGTACTCTAGCATATAACAAACATAGGATGGGAATCTAAAATGTGACATACAAATGCTGTATTATAAATCACAGAATTATATAAAATGAAGTGAATGTTAATATTTTAAATGTGATACAATAAGTATATAGCAAAGTTAAACTTCTTGTCCAAGGTGGAATTAAATGACATGCAAACACACACACACACACACACACACACACACACACAGTTCCAGTATAGCAGAAATAGTTGCTACATTTTGAAGAATCGTTGTATGTGTTGTAGTCACAGGACCTCAGGCTTTGAGCACAGTATAAGTACTGAGACAGTAAGTAAGCGAAAGTTGTTAGCTGCAAAACTGACGCTGGTTTCTCACACACTGTTGAAGGGTAGCGGAATTGTGCAGATTACAATGTAACAGGGCTTGTGGACAAGTAGCATATATGGGACAGAAAACGTATTACATAGATGAAGATATACATAGAAGATATAGCTGAGTGGATTTAGTTGACGGTGGAGTTGTCAGGCAGGTGAAATATTTGACAGCCATCTCAAAAGTTCTCCTTGTAGAAGTGGAAGCCAAAGTGCTCGCATTGGGCTTTGATGAGTTTAGCGAGGGCAGAGGAGCCACAGTAAAACACGTGAACCTTTCCTTTCTTCTCCTCTGCCACTTTCTGGAAAACCTGCGGTTGATAGATGTAAAAGAAGAAATCCTTTTCAGTGTACAGTGGTTGTGCAATCACCTACAAATGTACATGCGGCTAAAAGTTTCCTCAAATCAAACTTTTTTTCTGACCACATTACCCGATCACAGAATAGGCAGCGCCCTTAATATTGCCAACCAAAACAAAATAAAGCAGAACGCCCATCAAAAAAAATATTTTCATGTTTTGTTGAAAAATGGTCAGGTACATGCATACATTGTCCGCCCATACCTTTCCCCAATCCGGTCTCCCTGGCTGTGTGCGAGTGCGAAGACCAGTGATGGAGTCTCTCATCTCCTTTTTGGCCAGCAGGTCCAGTGCCATCTGCAGGCCGATGGCCTTCATATCATTCTTGCTGAGGGCAGAGGTCATGTACATGTGCATCTCCAAGAATCGGCCTGAGGGTTCAAATCAAACTTAATTTGATCTAATCTAAAAACACTAACAAAACAAAGTGTAGATATAAAGAGACTAATTAAACAAGAGGCATTTGGAGCCCATGCAGAGATCAAGCAGATTTAACAACCCCTAAAAAGGATTACAAAAACATCTCACTCTTAATTATACCGTCATCTTTTGATCTTCCTTTTCTCACTTACCCTCTGGCTCTTCATCAGCCTGGTCCATCTCCAGTTTAGTCAGGAGGCTCACAAACCACTCAAAGGATTTTTGGTCTCTGTTGATCCAGATGAAATCCACCTGTAGGAGGACCAGAAACCAAGCGCCTCACCATGTTTGACATGACTTATGCAGACTGGTCCCATGTATGTTTATGCTGACTTGCTTACTTGGCCGCATGAGTAGCTAAGGCTGCGCAAACAGTTCTGGAAATATTTAATATTGCGTACCCAATTACTATTACCCAGAGCAGGTCTTACCTTCCTCAGCTTCATCTGACTGTCCTTGATGTTCTCACACCATGAGTAGTTACAGTTGGGGCAGTTCTGTTTCCTCATGCGATAGCTGCACAAAATCAGAAGTCAAAACCTGACAACCAACATTTTACTGCAATAGCAATCAGATCAAGATGTTTGGAAGCTGACAAAGGACAGAAAATATAAAGCTCGTAGTAAATTGCTTTTAAATCTCTCTGTACTGAGTGATTTGGGGTTTTCTTTAGCCTTCTACCCAAGCCTTACTGGTACATGATGCTCTGCAGAATGGAGGCAAAAGGTGTGATGCCAATACCGGCACCAATTAGCACAGCGTGTTCAGAGGCAAAGATCTGCCTTGTGGGAGTCCCATATGGTCCATCTACAAAGCACTGATGACAGACAGAATCAATTATTAAGTACATTCAACCTGAAACATAGAAACATTTTAATAGCTTATGAGAGAACGGAAAAAAAGACATCACTTTACAATTAGATATATTTTTAGCACCTTAAGCACAATGCATTTGTTATTTATTATTTAAATTGCTTTGTTATCACATTAAATGCAAAAAAGCAGGTGTGCTGTAAATAAAATAGAAAACATTGTACACTAACAAAAAAGATCTGGAATGCATCGGTTTGTATTTATAAAGCTTCCTCACAGGTTTCATGTCTTCAGTGTTGTGTCTCAATGTGTCAACATTGACATGTTATGGAAAAGTGTTCATCCTCATACTCACTTTCACATTGCAGAAGCGGTGGTTTTCATTTAGCTTGGCTGAGATCTGATTTGACAGAAAACAGATTAATTGTCTGTTTCATCATGATAAATTACACTAGTGACCTAGTGAGCAAGATGTTGTACTGTCAGTGCGGGACTCACACTGTATAAAAGTCCTTATCCTGTAACTTTTGCCATTCAGATCATGCAGAATCAAATGTTATTGGACACAGGCGAGTTTTGCCCCTATACACAAAGCCCCTTAAAGTATCTCATATAATCATATGTTGTCTTAAAAGTCAAAACTGATCAGAACTCTAGAGTTAATTGAACATAGGTACTGCCTATCCTGCACTAAGTTGCAATAAATGTAGATCAGTCCTTTTCTAATAGTCACCATACCTCGCTGAGCGGTGAGACTTCTCCTCTCTCGGCTTGGTTCGGCTGTTCTGGGCTGATCCCCTCTGATCCGATACACGGCACAGATCCTGCTCTGGGCCCTTTTTGTTGATACAGGGTCAGCTCAATGGCTTCATCCTCGTTGGAGGCCACCGCTCCGTTGCAGTTGACACACTTAAATAGCTCCCCCTGTGAGACAATCAAACAATTTAGCCCACCTCAGCGTTCCCATGTTCCTGCTGTTAGATAGGATTGTATGGTAGACAGTGACGCAGTGGCCGAGGGGAAGGGAGGGAACCTGGGCAGTCCTCTGATGGCGCCTGTCTCTCAGGCTGGCGCTCAGTCTTTTGGAACTGACCACCTGACTGTCAACCTGCCTGAAGTATTCATACAGACGGGTGGTCCACTGACCCATGGAGCGGATGTGCAGCCACAGCGTGTCTGTGCAGAGAGGGATGTGAAAACACAGGACAGTATCCGGTATGCACATCCTAAATGAGCAACGCTTCCCAACAGTCATGGGTCCAGTATTCGTTTCGTTCAGGGGTAGCTCTGAATCTGCACACCTGATTAATACAAATTTTTACCCAGTTTTTTTATACCTAAATGGTTTGAAATGCATAAAATGTGTACTACTAGATTACAGATACATGTACACATTCATGTCACATATTGCAATTATTTCAAGTAAAAGAATATTTGACAGTTTTCATATGCTTCTGCGCAGAAGCATATTTTGTTTTGTATTTCATTTTTGAGAGTGTGTCTTATTTGGAAATAAGATTTCTTCATGTGTACCGGACTGTTCTGGAGCACTGCTGATGGTGAACGGATGCCACTCATATTTAGCAATGTTTGGAATGTTGATGTAGACATAATCCCCTGGTTTGAAGTGGAAAAATGGGGGCCGCTTGATCACCAGGTGGGTCACCTGAAAGTAAAGAAACTGAAATATTTCTCAGCACTCATTGAAAAAGCCAGATGAAATCCACCCATAAGGGTTTAAACATAAATATAGATCTTAGCAACTAAGCCAAACGAGCCAATCCTAACAATCCTAACTAAACGACACAATGATCGCTGATTGTTCTCACGTCTGTAAAAGAGGTACGGATAAAATACACAACACCTCTATCAAGTGGAAGTAAAGTACACAACACCTCTATCAAGTGGAAGTAAAGTACACAGCACCTCTGTCAAGTGGAAATAAAGTACACAACACCTCTATCAAGTGACAGTAAAGTACACAACACCTCTATCAAGTGGAAGTAAAGTACACAACACCTCTATCAAGTGGAAGTAAAGTACACAACACCTATATCAAGTGGAAGTAAAGTACACAACACCTATATCAAGTGGAAGTAAAGTACACAACACCTCTATCAAGTGGAAGTAAAGTACACAACACCTCTATCAAGTGGAATTCTAAAGATAGATACAGGATAGTCCACATCCACTCCCATAGCACTTATAGAACTCTGATTGTGCTCTTGTTCTTAGTTTATTAAACATGTAAAAACCGTGTAAAAACTGTGTACTTTTGCCTCACTTTAAATCATAATTTCACGTGCATTTTTGATTATACTATCTCAATACTTACGGAGGGCACTGTATGTGTGTATATATAATATTGAAATATAAACGTTGAATTATTGTCTTTGACGAGAGAAAGGTATGAGTCCTTTTGGATATAACCTTGATGGGCACCTTAGATGGCAGCAGGTTGACCTCCACGATGTAGAGGCCTCCCATGTGTGCCACGGCGACGCCCACTAGTTTCTCCAGCAGGAACACAACGCCGGGCACCACAAACCACTTCCAGAAGTTGGCACAATGCACCACTAGCAGAGCCCACACCCACACGTACGACAGGTGCGACCAGTAGAAAACCTGAGGAACCCCGCCCCAAAAACAGATTTGACTGAGCTGTAGAGGAACTGGCAGTGGAATTCTGATTGGCTGAAAGCCACAGTATATTAGGCTATGTACCACATGTATGATATCACATCACTTTTGATTGTTCTATTTGCCATGAGGTACAGTCATATGAGACAATTAGGACACCCCAATATTTGATCTTCTTTCAAACAATATCTATAGATAAAGGTGATGTAATTGAACTGAGGAAAAAGTTGGGACTCCCTGTGCCCTAATAGCTGGTTTTGCCCCCTTCGCTGAAATAATGTTTCCTATAACTGTGTAACAGTCTCTGACATCGACTGGCAGAAAGTCTTTCGCACTCCTGCAGATTTGTTTCAGTTGTGTGATGTTTGAGGAGTTTCTTGCAAGTGCAGCTTGTTTCAAATCACCCCACGGCATCTTAATAGGATTAAGACCTTGGCTTTGAACTCTGTCCATATTTCTTAAAAAATAATGTAATATTTCATGGGGTATCCTAATTGTTTCACATGACTGTATGTGCTGTATCTGGCATTGCTCCTTGTTACGTTGAGTACAGAACAGCCCTTAGCCTTAGTATTTTAGCCTGGCCACATATCACATGAAAGAATTTTGGCTTCATTGGAATTTGATCAATATTATTATGCTGCTGATTTTACATGACATGTTTTAGCCTCCTTAGTTAAATTCTCATATTGCAAGCTAAACTATACCTCAAAATGGCCGCTCCGACGGACAAATGTGCTGGAGCCTACCACCATGAGGCAGATCATCAGCTGCAGGACCACACCAGTGACAGAGGCGGAGCCCCACACCCAGCCAATCCCCGGGCGGGTAGTGAACAGGTACTCCCACATGGTATAGCTGCCGCTCTGAGACAGCTGGACTGACGTAGGGAACATCAGACCAAGTTACTCTAAAAGATTATCATATAACGCAGGCAAGGCAAGGTCAGTCTTAACGTAAGCATACTTATATGTGATCCCAACTTAATTCACGTTCAGGATACCAAAACAATAAATTGAAAGTATAGGAGAAAAACGTGTGAGAATGTATGAAAGTTTAGGAAAGAAATGTATTATTACACATATTTTCTTTATTTTACCAAAGTTCATGAAGTGGGCGGCAGTGTGTACAATGGTAAAGATGAGGATGGCGTAGCCCACCAGCTGATGCAGCAGGATGTTCTGGTCCAGAGGCAGTACCTTCACCACCCAGGTGGCCCGGAGCCAGGTCAGACAGCGCCGCAGCATGAGCACCTGGACAGGCGGGTACACACCCCCACGGGTACACAGGCACACGCATAAGCACCTGGACAGGCGGGTACACACCCCCACGGGTACACAGGCACATGCATGAGCACCTGGACAGGTGGGTACACACCCCCACGGGTACACAGGCACATGCATGAGCACCTGGATAGGGGGGTACACACCCCCACGGGTACACACCCCCACGGGTACACAGGCACACACATGAGCACCTGGACAGGCGGGTACACACCCCCACGGGTACACAGGCACACACATGAGCACCTGGACAGGCGGGTACACACCCCCACGGGTACACAGGCACACACATGAGCACCTGGCCAGGCGGGTACACCCCCCCACGGGTACACACACCCACGGGTACACACACCCACGGGTACGCAGACACACACATGAGCACCCAAGCAGGAATGAATGCACCCACCCCAACACACACCAGCAAACCAATGAATCCTAAAAGCGTTTCCACCCAACCCCCCCACTCACCACGACGAAGGTGCAGTTGAAGTTGAGGCACATGCCGCAGCCCTTGGCCACCATGAAGCAGAAGCCCCCCTCGGCGTTCCTGAGCATGGCCATGGTGAACAGCAGCACGTTGAGGAGGGCGTAAGCACACAGGAAGAGGAGCTTCCGGCTGTTATTGTGCCAGTAGGCCCGCGTCAGGTAGCGCGGCGTCTGACGGCCCTTCTTGTCTTCCAGGCCGGGAGGCTTCAGCCAGTTGGCGGCGCTGGGGGATTGAGGGAACAGGGAACATGTTCTCAGAAAGGTCCTGAAAAATTGAATGTTTTTTATTTGTCCTGAGCAGGGCCTCTGCCCGAATTTTGACAGAGGTTAAACAAAGAAAATCGACTCCTCGAGACCTGATGGTGAGGTTCTCCATGACCTCGGGGAAGCTCTCCAGCTCTGCCTTGAGCTCCTCGAAGGTGATGGAGCCGCTGTTGTCCTTGTCTGCCGACTCGAACAGGGCCAGGGTTAGGTCGTCCAGCTTCTCCTCCGGCAGGGAGATGGCGCTCTCACGCAGGCACGACTTCAGCACTGTGCGTAGCTCATCTGGATCAATGGAACCACTGCCTGTAGGCCATCAGAAAACCTCCTCAATAACAATGAAGCTGTTGCTATGTAATGAACCACTCACAAATACATCTACATACAAAAAGTGTACTTGAATAAACTGACCAGCCAAAAGGTAATACAAACCTACGGGTGTCTTTGAACAGTCATGTAGAGTTATTTAGAATCCCCCCAAAAAGCTGTCTCGTAACTAACCAAAAAGGCCATTGCTTATGGCCAATACACCATGGCTAAGAGCTCCTCTTGTTCAGAGCACTTAGCTGTGGTATATCGGCAATATATAGCATCTTCCAAGATACCCTGATGCTATTATGAAGTGGTTTCCAATGCAAACAGAACAGTAAAAATATGTGTGATGGGATTCCTGCTTCCAGAATTTAAACCATCTGATTCATAATGGTGGCTAATCCACACGTTTGTCTTCAAAGGCAATACATATTGTCCCGGTGCTGTGACAATGAGGGTGGAGGCTCCCCCTGCTGTTCAGGATCGGCATCGCAGGAGCGACGGAGACGCCGTAGAGGGTCGATTTCCCAAGCAGCCACGAAGGAGCACTGCCGCACCTGGAAGTCCTTTGTAATTAGGATCACCTTATAAGCAGCTGGGGCACTAGGGGTGTTTGTTGGTTATTGTTTGTTGGTGTCGGGTTTAGACTGGGTTGGACACGTTTGTACTGCCTGTGTTGCTAGTAGTAAGCATTGTTAGTCTTGTTC
>JACXGK010011427.1:0-16062 GCA_016801125.1 Novumbra hubbsi
TCTTTACTATGTACAGACTCAGTGAGCACGGTCTTTACTATGTACAGACTCAGTGAGCACGTTCTTTACTATGTACAGACTCAGTGAGCACGTTCTTTACTATGTACAGACTCAGTGACCATGGAGTATTGTAAGATGCCTTCACAGGCAAACCCAGCTGTCGACAAAAGACAGACTATGGGCACACGGACCAAAAGGAGTTGGAAAACAAACTGCCTTTTTAACCTGAAAAATTACCTGACAAATGATTACGTGTTCTGAAACGAATCACCTTGAATCACCCTGACAAATGTATTCCCTCAAAACATACTGACCAACCATTTAAAAAAAAAGCTCCTATATTTGTTAAGCAAAGTGTGCCCATCACTACTAAAAGATTTGCGACCTATGGCCAAGAGGGGAGCCAGTGGTGGCCAAACAAGATTGCAAACCTAACCAATATAAATGTACATACACATAGAAACAGATGTTTCCAATACCAAGGAAAAACATAGAATTTAAATTGATAGATACAGACTGTGAATGAGACAGACGAAGACACACTCTGTGGATGGGTGTGGGTAAGTGAGAAGTTACCTTTTATTTGGACACTATCATCCATAGATGCTCGACAATCAACAATATTCACTATCAAAAAGGGGTGGAATGAGGTTCAAGGTTAGGGTTTGTTTTAGTAGATTAATTGATTGAAAGTAAATGCTTGATAGGTTTTAGGTAGGGTAAGCTTTTAAATGTATTAGAGTGAAGGTTAGTGGAAGGGAAAAGATTAGGGATAGAACAAGATTTAAGGTTAATGTTATAGCTAGTTTATTAAAATGTTGTCGACAGTCTGTAGATAATCTTTACAGATTGACTATCCAAATGTTCCAGTGTTACCTAGTACAGCAGGATTTTGATCCAGGAGGTTTAGATGGAATGTTATGATATTATTGTCTTAAATGTCCATCTATCTTTAGCCCATTTCTCCGTGTGCTTTGTAGCTTAGGCTTGGTTTAACTGTATCAGGGTTTACTTATAGAACGAAGAGTGACTGTGTCTTGAGTCTGTTTCCCGGATTAACCAATCAGCTGAGGAGAGGTCACACACAGAGACAGACACCAACCCACACACCCGCATGCATGAAGATCCAAACCACATGCAAATCACACTCAAACAGTGTAAAAGACCCAAACCTCCCATAAATAAATGTATGCAAATATTATAAACGCATGCACACACACACACACACAGAGACTGAAACATACTGCTCAAACACACACACACACATTTTGCACATTCACAGTCATTAGAGAAGGGCCTATATGGTGTCACATGACCACATGAAGCTGCCAGTATTTAGCCTGCACTAAGTATATTCCCCAGAGCATGTTTTCATTAGCGTTAAACATATGCTTTTAGGCAACTACGTAGCCATCTTTGTTCCCCTTGATCACAGACCACTGGTTCATTATTCCCAAGTTTTCTGTGAAGGGAAAGTCTAAACGAGATCCTTGGGACATCCTCTGATGTCATCCATTATAAAGGCTATTTATAATGGTTACGGCTAGAGGTAGGGTCGATCCCAAGGGATCCCAGATGAAGACAAGATAAGAACACGAAGAAAAGCGTCCACGGACGCCTCAGAAGTCGATTGAGCGGTTTCTTTATTTAAATGTACATTCTCGAACCGTGCAGCAATGAAATAAAATGAATTAACTACGACAGTTGCTGAAGAGTGTTCAGCTGCCGAGTGAATGGACAAGTAGAGCCCAGGAATATGCGGCTTTCTTTGATCGTGTAGCCGGGAAAGTTTTTCAAAGAGAATGGGGAGATAAAACAGGTGCCTGTATCATTTCCAGTGGAAACCACCCGGCCCATGGAGCCATTCAAACACCGCCCAAACCCCAACAAGTCCCACCCCCCCAGTAGTAGTAGGCTATGGGCAGCCTTGGAGATCCTTTTAACAGGTCGGGGGTTGCCTTGAAGTGACGAGTGCTGGTGCTTCGGCATTTCACCTTGGACATTAGCCGTGTGTGTCCCCACCAACCAGAGGACCGTGATCGGACACGGCCGCGTGGTCTCTCGATGCTGGGCCATAGGGAGGGTGGGGGCTCGGGCGGTGCTAAGCGTCGCTAATCGGTAGGGCAGAGCCTGGTCTCTTCTCGGCGAGCGTGATGGTGAGCCACTTGGCCCTGGCACATCTGCGCCGCATTACGGGTTCCACAGCTACACGTGTCAGGACACACTGGCGGAGCGAAACCCCCCTCCTTCTTCCCATCACACACCTCACACACACGGCGTTATACACAGATACCCTCCTGGAACTATCTGGAAGAATCTGTGCAGGACACCCAGCAGAACAGCTGTTTCCCATCTGGGCCCAATATCCCGGTCAGAACGTAAGTAGATCCACATGGTGTCTTTGATGTGGCTCAGAACCCAGCTGGAGCTGATAAACCGGGGGGGTTATGTTGGTTCAGAGGTCGGCCTGGAGCGGGGGTCGGAGGGCACAGTGTGTCATTTCCACACTGTCTGGTTCTCCCCTCCCCTCCAGGACGTCCTGTGACATCATAGCCATCCTTGTCACAGGGCTGCCGGGTTTCTCTTGTTGCCACAACGCTGGGTCGTTATGGCACTGTGTGCTCCGGGGTCCGCCTCTTCTGGCATCTCCAGTGGTGGATTCACAAACCCCTCAGTGCTGTTCTGTCCCCAGGTCTGTGGTATCCTAACGCTTTCACGTGTATTAACGCAGAGAGAAAGACCGGACTGTGTGCGTGTGTGTGTGTGTGTGTGTAAAGTCAACACATTCAAAGGTGCTCGGGGGAAATGAGCACAATGCAACAAGGGAACAAACGTTTGACTGCATAGAGCGGCTCAACCGAAAACCTCAAGCAAATTTCCATTGTTGACACGCCTCAGGAACATAAATCCCTCGCAGAGCCCCTTCCGCCACGGTGGTGAGTGGCTGGAGTGGGATCACTCCATTTAGCCTCCCACACGAAGGTGCTTGTTCAGCCATTATCTGTGAGAGCCTCTTCTCATCACAACGATGGGACTGACCCGACCACCACGGAAACAGCCACTTCTTCAGTCTCTCCAGTGCTTTATCAAAGCCCAGTCATTTGTTTAGCCACCAAATCACAAACGAATGAGCAATTTGCATACCAAATGGAGGGCTTGTTTGCTGGTTATATCTGTCATTCAAAGTAGGTGTTAATGGTGTGCTTGTAGTTGGGGAAACGGGGAAGAGGGCCAGAGTGTTATTTGCAAAGGAAATGAAGTGACAATGTGAGCATATGTCAATATCTACACTGCCTGTCAAAATAAAACAAGACCAAACATTGTCTAAGACGTCAGGCAGCTTTCCAAAACCGTTGGGCTCAACCCGGAACACACCTAACCATTTGTTGTGAACTAGACATGTACTCAACCTTCCCTAACAAAGGTAGTATGCCAGGTACAACATGGCAGTTACAACAACCGCACGCATGTTTAGATATTTCCCAACATATACACGTTTGGATGAGAAGGTGTATTAGAGAGCTTCGTCTAGCTCATTAAATCCTACACAGAACTCCTGAGCTCCTAATCTAATCACTACTCACTTAACGCGATCAGCCTACTACATCCTGCCAAAGGTACGAACATCAATGACAAAACCGGCACACATTTTTAAAGGCTCATCCCACCTGTTTTACGGCAAGTCACTCGTGTTGGGCGGAAGCTCAGCACTCAGACACGGCTGCGGCATCAATGACCTTGAGGCTGTTCACTGTCTCGTGCTGTTCTGTCTGTTTCAATAATATTTTGTACTGACTATGCTGTATATTTAATGAATGGTGCTGGACTAGCTTGGCACCCTGCCGAAGTGGAGACTGAAATTTGAAGATGATTGTGAGGTCCTGCATATTCCCGGCTCCTGGTTCATTCATGTGAGGGACGAAGGAGTGTGTCATCCTGGAAGTTGGACTGAGCGTGAACTGGCTGCAGCTCTACATTATCATTCCTCACACTAAATCTCTGAGTGAACTCGAGATGCCATCCTCACACACGAAATGTACTCCGGGGAATCCCCAAAATGTCTGGCTTCAGGCCCTCACAGCGAAATCTATTATCATTCCAGTGCATGACAAGAGAAGTTCCTTTAGCTATGTCCTCCACCCTGGCTTTTCCTCGGCCCTCTACATTACCGTGCACTCATCGTGCTAAGATTACCCACAATCCACCAGGTGTTTGCTTGAATCACGTTTAATGTCTGACACATCATACTTTGAGTAAGTGCTGGATCAGGCTGGGCCCCATGTGTCTTTTCCCTTGACCCAGGTGAGCCAGATGTCAAGGTTCACAGGTCAGGCCAAGTCAGTCAGGTCACTAAAAAGAGAATGATTGAGGAAGCATACCTACAGTCTCCATGTGGCATCTGTTAGCTTCGGGGGCAAAATATTGGGACCATGTCTGTAGGTATGCTGAGTTGTCCAAGTCACTCAATCTGACACTCATGTGTGAGTCGCCATTAGTGGGAATCTGCCCAACTTCCCCCAACTGGCCTTTCCAACACTGTCTAGGCTACAGAATAAAAATATGGAACATAAAAATATGAAAGGAGTGGGAGAGCCTGGGTGCAAAAATCTTTCCTGACGATTTACCGATACCCCCACTGACCCAGTTTGACTCGACTCAGACAATAGTTAGGGATTTCCTACCCAGTTGACTACAGTAAAATGTTGAAAGGCCTCATGCTAAAGCTGCGCATGCTAAAGTGGCCCAAGGCCACCAGAGGCCTCTATTGTTCTCTATTAGTCACTCTGAGAGGCAAAGTCCATCCAAAACGTTGTATCTTCCATCCTTTCCTAGGTGACCCTGAAACATATATTTGGTTGAAAACAAGTACATTTTCTGTCCTCTCTAATCAACAATACTTATGTGTATCGGTCAGTAAACGTTTGGGAATCTGCAAGACTGCTGTTGAATCAGCTTTTGATTCGTTTGATGAGAAAGGTTTTGGCACAATATTATTTTTTATCACTTCACACATTTATCTCAGTATTACAATCTGTAAAATTACATCATGTAATGAATGATGTCTCCATTGGTAAAAAAAAAATCATTTTATTTTTAATTAGCTTTAACTGTTTTAATTGACCCTGAAACACCAGGGATGTGGATGGGATTCAGATGGGAGGCCCGCCCAAGAAAATACAAAAATACTGACTATGGTAGGTCTCCAAGGATACGAACGTCCGTAAATGACATAACTGCAATGAGTAGAGAAGGACTGTCTCATTTGATAAGCGCATTTAAGTCCAGATTTCTTCTCTCTTTGACGACCTTCTTCAAAAGGAGCAGAGGAGAGGACAGAGAAGCAAGGACAGAGGAGTAGCCTAAAACCAAGCCCCTCACAGGGTAGTCCACAGACGTCACCAGTCCGGTAAAACACCCGGGGCTACGATGGAATATCATGGGGGAGCGAACCAAAACACATTCTGGACTAGAGCCCCTAAAGTCCGGGTCAGGTGACTTCTAAGGTCCGTGGGATCACTTAAAATTATTTAATGCATAAGTTTTCCACTTCAAAATCCAATGAAATACAACCAAAAGCAGTAATAAAAAGATGTTTGTCTTATCCGAGGTTTGTTTGAATTTGTTTGCGAGCATTTGCGTGCGTGTGTCTTTAAGGACCTCCAACAGCACCACGTTTCTTTGATTGACAGTTGAGATCTGTCACTCTACAGTATACTTGCGCCTTGTGCCCCAATCCGCGCTACACCCATCAACCACTCGGATTGGCTGGTGTTTGTGTATTTCAACGTAATCGACTGGTTTTAATCCCTTCAGAGGAATGCTATTGGTGTTTTCTACATATTACGTCACAATCCCACGTGGAAAGGCATTTTCTATTGGCCGTTGAACATTTTCTGGGGTGACTCCTTTTCTGGTTAGCTGGGGAGTGTGAAACCGCGTGAGAAAGTTGCCATTGGGGTAAGGGGAGACTTGACACTACATTGTAACGCTGATAGCGGGGTCGTTTTTTATCGAAAGTAACTACATTATCTTCTTATGAAACCTTTTTCTTGGATTGCAATCTTTTTTCCGTCTCATCGAACATAGCCTATTGTTTGGATAACGAATTGGGCTATTATTTTTTGCAAAGAATTCACCACAACCTACAGCGGCAAGTCAAGTGGGAACTCTTCTTTGCAATTAACTTATGAGGATTTGTTTTAGGCTTCTTCATTGACCGCGTTGTGGTCTGGGCTCTGGAGTTTCGGGCTTTTGGGATATTGCTGCGTTGACTGGATCGCCAAGCCGATATCCGAGGAACACTATAGCCTACTCTTTCGGCCTCAACTGTTTTATGTTTGTCTCTTTTCTGCATGACACGACTCCCTTGCTTTTATGGTTGATACGTGGTGGTGCGCTAAAATAGAGACAATATTATTTCGCGCCTCATTCGCCGGATCACCGCTGTTCTCCGGAGATCTGGGAAGAGTAACGTTCGGACGTTTGTTTTCTTTTCACGGCCAGTCTCAGAAGCTAGGATGAATTTATCGTAGCCTCATCTGGAGCATCCCTGCATCGGTCCCTATTTTGTTACCAGACGGGTTTTTAGGAGGAGGCCATCTCCGGAGCTAGAAAGATGTTCCCCCAGGGTCGACACCCGGTAAGGTTGGATAGTAAAAGGCATATCATGCCCGCAGGTTCTCTGCGTTCATTTGTCATTTGGGACCGTGTAGCACTGTAGCATATATATATATATATATATATATATATATATATATATACTGTTGGCGAGTCGGTCCTGGGCGTCGGGCGAAGCTCCTTTGTTTGTCTTTGACTTAGCGGCTGTCAGCCTGTAGCCTACCATTAGTTTTGTAATGAGTTCATCACGATTAAATGTAATTGGGGCACCGCGCTCATCGCACTTGGCAGCGGATGCTGTATAGCTGTTTGTGTAATCCACCTCTAATTAGCCTACCTTTAAAATCTGTTTAAATGCTTCACGGGAAACTGAAAACAAGCGCGTAGAAGGTCGGGTTTTGAATGATATGGCTTTTGTTCATTTTTTTATATTATTTTGACAGGCGCCCCATCAGGCCCCGGGTCAACCTTTCAAATTTACCATCCCGGAGTCACTGGACCGCATCAAAGAGGAGTTCCAGTTTCTCCAAGCGCAGTACCACAGGTGAGTTTAGACACGCTCCGCGCCAAGACGTCACACTAGACTGTGGCCGGGTTAGTTCTGGTCGAAGTCACGCAGATGTGCTTGAACCGAAGGGTCGGTGTCTGAGGTCTTGTTTTCATATATCAACTTCCTCTATACTCCGGTGCGTGCGAATGGGCAGCTGTTTCACTTGGTATGGGGGAGCTGAAATGCCCTGCACAATGTTAGAAGTCTGATTCATTACTACTTAATCTACTGCTGCTGTTGTTGTCCTAGAACCTGTAACTTCCTAATGGCCCAGCAGGCAAGCACATTTTGATGAAAGATGATTCAAAGGATCTTCATAACACAACCCCCTTTAGATGGGTTCAGGTTGTGTACAGCTATGTGGTCTCTTGCTTTCTTTTGATGGTGTCTCTGTACTTGACAGTTTGAAGCTGGAGTGTGAGAAACTGGCCAATGAGAAGACTGAGATGCAGAGACACTATGTGATGGTGAGTCCAATCAGCACACTTGATGTTCACTTCAGCTCCCAACCAATCAGCACACTGCATGGTTTCATCAACTCTCAACTTTAGATTACCACTGAATTGCACTGTGAATAGCTAGCCTTGCTATTGCAAGGGTTTGCTGTTAACTCTTATTTATTTACACATACATGCCAACTCTGGCCTCTCTGCTAAATGTTCTCTGCTATACATTCTATAGTTTGGAATATGCTATTCACCTCCCGGGGTTGTTGTTTGCTTTAAAAATGTGACAGTCTGCAATTGATCTGTTATGCCAATAAGCAGACTACGTCAAGGTATTGAAATGAGAATATACCGTCATCCTAATGAGCTTTTTCACCCACAGTACTATGAAATGTCCTACGGCCTGAACATTGAAATGCACAAACAGGTAAGCTTCTCTGTCAATATATGTGCCTATGTGTGGGTCTCTGTGCATATGTGTGGGTCTCTGTGCCTATGTGTGGGTCTCTGGGCCTATGTGTGGGTCTCTGGGCCTATGTGTGGGTCTCTGGGCCTATGTGTGGGTCTCTGGGCCTATGTGTGGGTCTCTGGGCCTATGTGTGGGTCTCTGGGCCTATGTGTGGGTCTCTGGGCCTATGTGTGGGTCTCTGGGCCTATGTGTGGGTCTCTGGGCCTATGTGTGGGTCGGACTCTGTAGGACTCTGTGTCTCAATACTATTCAATGGGCTTTATTGGAACCTTGTTTATATTGTAAAAATGAATGGAACATAAATACAGCAACACCACTGAAAAAGATACACTTTTCTTAAAATTATTTCTATTACATTAAACAGGTTTTTAATGGATGAACACACTTGAGGATTACACAATGTATTCATGTTGTAGTGCATATAGTCACTGGAGAAAATGGGTAGGGGTAGACATTGTGTTGTCTTCTCTCTGTCTGTGTGTGTGTCTGTCTTTCTGTGTGTGTCTGTCTCTCTCTCTCTCTGTGTGTTTGTCAATTTCTCTGTCTGTGTGTGTCTGTTTCTCTTTCTATCTGTGTGTGTGTTAGGGTTTATCAGTGATCGATGGTGCTCTGTTTCTATCTAGTTAGACTGAGTCCAGAGGCAGGATGAATTACTCTGTTGATTGATTGGTACTGTCTGGGGGAGTAGCCTGTTTTATTGCATTGAAGAGGCTGGGCTGGGGAGGGCATGGGAATCAATCACAGAGCCCTTTATCGAGGAAATGGAGAGAAGCACTCCTCCTCAATAAATACACACACACACACACACATACACATACACACACACACTCTTACCCCACAGGACCGGAGCACTCTGGCTCACAGCATTTACCAGTAATTACCACAGAAATCGATTGGTCAGGACAGAGGAAATTGGATGTGGATTGGCCTGGGTGGTTTGCTGAGGAAGGATTGTGTGTTTTTCTCCCTCCTGCTTTTCTTTCTGTTACTAGTGCGTGCCTAATATCAAGAGGGAGGTGTCATTGTCTTTGATGGAGAGAAGGTGTATGACGAGTGCTGAATCCCTGCCTCCTGCTCCCTCGAGGCTGTATAGGGCCTCCGGCCCGGGGTGCCTCTTCTGTGATGCGCTGGATTGACATTGTACATTTTAATAGATCCTTCCGGAAGGGATTCTGCACAGGCCTAGCTCCATCATGCCGTCTGGGGGGCAGGGCCTGTGTTTGACCTATCTGGTCCTGAGGTGTACTACATCTGCTTAGCTATTAGCGGGATGATTTAGAAGTGAAAACTTCTGCTTAGTTTATCCCATGGGTTTAGCCAAAGTGTCCTGGAACTAGACCTATTTCTGGCCTGTGGCACTTACCTGCTGGCTAAGAATACCCCTTAGACCTTCTGGGAAGCCCCGGTGGAAGGGCCTGGTGTTCTTGGCAGGCAGTAGTATCCTTGGCCAGCAGTTAATGCTAAACCGGTCTGGCCTGGGCTTCTCTAGGGAGTGTCTTGAGGACACTGCTAGAAAACTTCCTAGAGGAACTGATTGCCTCCTAGGTTTGTGTGACCGAGGGGGTCAGATCCTAGGCCAGCACTAAGAGTTTCATTCACCTTGGGCACTCAATGCATTGCATTTCTCACCTACTGTTTAAGCTGTGTGCACGTGATGGTTATGTCCCATTACTGAGCTCCTGTAATTCCCCCGGCACCCTGACCCTCCTCCTATCAATTTGATTGGGCGATATGTAACACGATCTGCATCATCTGATTTCCCGCCTCTGTGGGGGTATAGGGTATCCAGCCAATCACAGTCACCTCCGGGAGCCAGATGCCCGGGCTTGGATCTGAGAGTGGGTCCAAATGAAGTTAGGAATGATGCTATTATGAGGAGATCATGTTAAAGCACCGATGGGAATAGAAGAGTAAGATACATGGTGAAACTTCATCTAAGGTACAACGTCAAGGCTGTAGCTTGGAGCACTGTGGCAGGCTGCAAGACGTTAGCTAGCTGTTAGTTGTGTGTGGAGTCATTAACATCTATATTGTCTAGGTATTGCATGCATCAGGAAGGTGCTGTCTTACTGATGCACATCGATCCTCAGTTCAAAAGTTTAACACGAGTGCATCGGTCTGCAGGAAGCCCCAACCCATCCAAATCTGGCAGGAACTGGTCCTAAAATCGATTCTATAAATGTTACGGACTGCCGGTTCAATAGCATTTTTTTTATTCACGTGATTTGATTTCCCCTCTGAAAATACCTCTAATCTTTTTACTGAATTGATGTCTCCCCTCCTCCAGTAGCCTATTGAATTAACCGTGTTATGCCAGTCATTGATCTCCCGCATCAGATAACAGGGCTGTTGGAGCTGTTGCATGTGGCCCCCTTCAGTATACAGATGTCTCTACAATGCTTTGGCCATAACCAACCACTGGAGTAGGTAGCATTCGCATGAACAAGATGGTTCCATGTGGCGTCCAGTGTTCTCTGCGTCTAAGCTGCTGCCTCCGGTAAACATTTACAGCTGCGGCATCGGTTCAAATCTGTCCCACTGCTATTTCAACAAACTCTCTTGTCTTTCAACCCTGTCCGGTAAAATGTAAAATCGCTTAAAGAAAGAGAAATCCTAAAACAAGGACTTTTGCAAGTGACATTGTGGAATGTGATAGTGTCCCTGGGTGGGAGATAACTGCTATTTCCTGCATGAAGTTCAATGGAAACCATTTGCTTTTGAGGAGGAGGGTGAAATCCAAATCTTTGTTTGAAAGCAGGGCTACTCGTCTCCGTCTCATTGATCTCCTGGTGTTATTGCTGCAGTATTTGGTCCTAAAAGCGGTTAAAGATGTCCGCCCATCCTTCTAGTAATGGGCCAGGATCAGCATGCAGGCACCTGTGGTGTTTTAACTAGATACCAAATACTCATTTTGGTTGCTGATACGGTTTATGTTGGTGTTGGACCTCCAGAATACTTCAGAACTGGTATGGAACAGGAGCTCAAGCCCTCCACAACACTGACTATAATCAGGAATCTCTCTAGATACGTTCGCACCTATGCTGAATGCAGGCACTGACCAACGCCCACGCCGTGTGATTGACAAGCTGTCCGGAGTGATGTCATGGTCTCCAATGTCCACACTGAGTCTCTGTTCTCTTTCTCCAACAGACGGAGATCGCCAAGAGGCTTAACACAATCTGTGCACAAGTCATCCCCTTCCTTTCTCAGGAGGTATGTGCCCGGTTCTTTCTTAGTGGGTGAAGCCATGGATCTCACAGCGCCGAGGTGGTGGTTTCACTTCCTGGTGGGGGCACTTTGAGGTGCTGTGGATACGGGTGTGTTTCTAATGCTGTTTGTGTTTGTGTGTGTGTGTGTCCAAGCAGCACCAACAACAAGTGGTCCAGGCGGTAGAGAGGGCCAAGCAGGTCACCATGGCTGAACTTAACGGTGTCATCGGAGTACGGGGCCTTCCTGGTCTACCACCCACAGTAAATACACTCTCAACTCTAACTCACTGTGTGCATGTCGAGGCAATCACATGTACATCAGCAGTTGACACGGGATGCTTTTACAGATACCCAGTCTGTGTGTTCCTGCCTTACTGTCTGGATTCTTGCTACATTAGTAAAACTAATCCCCTAGAACTTGAAGAAGCTTTATCTGAGGGCTTGTTTACATTATGCTACAGTTTGAGACATATTGCAGAAGATTCAAGATTCAACATTACCCACACATCCCTTGGGTTTACAATCCTGTGTGGAACTCCACTATGATAAGTCTATTTAGCATTTTGTACTGTCTAGTAATTTAAACAAGCCTGTAATAGCTAAATTGCAAAACGTGTGTGTCTGTATGATATTTCTGTATCTACGGAAGTACTGCTACTGCGGTTAGCTAGCATTAACATCCTCTGTGTGGCTGGGCTCTGTGGCTAGTCTGTTGGGATTCTCTCAATGGTTATATGTGTGGGGGGGTGTTGGTGGCTGTTGTGGCTGTTGCAATTTGAGTCTTAATTGTGGGGTTCCAGTGTGCAGAACGGGGGGAGGGGGGGGGGGGCTGAGCGTCTGGTCTCCCCACCAAGCTGTCACTCACCCTGTTTGTGTGTGTTAAATGAGAGTAGCCTCCCCCGACTCACCCTAACTCCCCCTGACACCCTCCCCCTGACACATAGGGCTCGCCTCCACCAACAATACTTCCCCTCCATTTACCAACAGCAGGGGAGTGCGTGCTAAACGCACGAGGACGCCGGGGGGGTGGGTGTTTGTGTGTCTCTCCGTCCATCCGTCCGTGTGTGTGTGTGTGTTTGGCGAGCAAGCCCAGGGATTAGTGCTGAGAAAGCGTAGGCATGGCGATGGGGCTCGGGTTCTGAGGCGTCTCTCTCCTGTGGTGCCCTGGGGGGGGGGGGGGGGGTGTTGGGGGGAGTGGGGCCTCAGTCAATTAGGTGAGATAAAGAGGAGGGTTGACCTTAACCCCCCTCCTCTCCTCCTCCCGCTCCCCTGCTGAGGCCCACTCTCCCCCCGCGGCTAGTCCCTGGGGTTTGATTCCCGCGGCTACTGTCTGAAGATGCAATAATGATGTTTTGGAACACAAAGGCATTTCACGCTCAGACGAGCGCTTGATTTGGTGTGAAAGAGACCGAGACCTGACAGCTAAACGCCCCCAATCCACCCGAGCCCCCGCTACCTAGCCCACAGGCAGCAGCTGGGGCTCTCTAACACACACACACACACACACACACACACACACCCTTCCTCTCCCCACAGGCTCTGGGCTGTGATCCCAGCTGTCAGTATAGTTCAGTGTTTGACCCCTAGAGTGGTGGTGGGGGGGGTTTGCATGTGTGTGTGTGGCGTACGTGTGGGTGTGTGTGTGTGGCGTGCGTACCCGTTAAATGGGGAGGCTTACTGCCCTAGATGACTCTGATGGGTCATGAATTCCTCCGTAGATTTCATCGTTGATCAGTCTGCTCCATCTGTGTTTCAACGGCGTGTCCTACAGACTGACACACTTCCCAGTGACCTGGGGATCCGTTGGGCTGCGTCCATTGATTATGGATCGGCCACTGATTGCCTCCGTCTCTCTCTTAGCAACAGCACATGTCCCACGCCCATGGCCCCCCTGTCCCCCTGACCCCTCACCCCGCGGGGCTACACCCAGCCCACCTTGGGGGAGGGGCCAGCCTCCTGGCCCTGTCCAGTGCCCTCGGGGCCCCGCCTCCCCACCTGGCAAGCAAGGAGGACAAGAAACAAACCATGGAGACGGAGCACCTGAGAGGTGAGCCACAGTGCTGAGACTACGCATGAGGAGGAGTCTGACTGAGGAGGAGTCTGACTGAGGAGGAGTCTGACTGAGGAGGAGTCTGACTGAGGAGGAGTCTGACTGAGGAGGAGTCTGTTTGAGGGAGGGTGGGGGGGGGTCTGGGGAGGCAGGACTTTGTCATCCTTGGGGCTTGGCATGGCTGGGGATTGTAATTTCTTGTCCTTGTGTTTTTTTTTTTTGTGCTGTGTTGCCTCCCTGCTGCTCCCTGGTGACCTCACCACGTTGATGTCTCCTCGTTGCTATGGGAACAGAGCGAGAGCCTGGCACAGTAAGTACTTCCTGTTACCTCTGGATACAGCCTCCAATTGTGTTTGGGGGGGGGGGGGGGGTAATAACTTGAAACAAGTGTTCTGTTCCTCCCCAGAAGAGATGGACTGATATCAGTATTCATAAAAGGCCAGGAACTAGAGACAGGCCTAGTGTCTGGTTGCTAGGGGACGTGCTGGGTCTTTTCACCACTGTAGGAAGATGAATCCCCTGGCACTTTGGATCTCAACTGTTGATAATCAATCTCTAAGCTTACTGTCTCTTCCTTTCTCACACACACGCTCAGCTTTGTACCTCCCACCGTCTGTGTTTTGATTTCCTTCCCTAGCCCTCTTTCTCACAACAAACTGGCCATCGTTTTAACATGTAGACGTGTGTGTTTTTGTGCGTGGTAAACATGACACCAGTAGGATAGTGGGGTAACGGGCTGGGGTGGGGAGAGTTTGGTCCCTCGCTGGATCAAGCCTAATGTGGTTGTCTTGCTTTTGTCTTCCAAATGAGGGGTTTAGCAGAGCACACACACACTGTGTGTGTGTGTGTGTGTGTGACTGGAGCTCCTCTGTATTGTTGTGTATATTTAACACCTCAGTGAGCAGAGCAACCCCCTCCGCTGATCTTGTGCTTAAAGGGCCTCATTGTGTTTAATATGGCTGCCGATGGGGGGGGGGGGGGCTAGTGTGTCATGTGACCTGAGAGAACGGCGGGGAAATTGCTTGTCTTTTGCGGGTCAGCGCTCTGCTTTCTAAAGCCTTTAAATAATGTTCCCCTGGGAGAGATGGCGTAAAGGAGCCTTTGGCTGGGGGTGAGGAGGGGGAGGAACAGGGGGAGGTGTCCTTCCTCTTCTTTCAACCCCTCCCCTCACTGTGTGTTTTTGTGTGTGTGTGTGTGTGTGTGTCTGTAGCTCATGGATGCACATTTCATTGACAGTGTGAAGCCTAAATGGACTCCAACATGATGGGCTAATCCACACACAATGGGATCCGTTAGTCAGGGGGGCTGGAGGGGGGGGGAGTGGGGAAGTTAATCTCTCACTCACTCACACACACACACACACACACACAGCCCTCTAGTTACAGTGATAAAAGCTAGAAAGATGGAAGGGAGCATTGCCAGGGGGTGTGGCTATAGCTATGGCTAGGGGGTGGGGCTATAGCTACGGCTAGGGGGTGGCGCTATAATGTGTGTTTACGAATATGCCTACTCATTCAAAGAGTTTTGAATCACTGTATAACTCAAGCCGATGTAAATGCATTTTACCGGGATTCTGAGATGAAATGGTTACAAAACTGCTATGAAGAATCATTATGATTGAATGCTGGGATGTTTTTTGTTTTTGCTATTAAATGTGCGCGTCTCTTGGCAGAGTAATGCCCTGCTGTTGGCAGAAAGTTTACGCAACTCCGAGAAGCGACGCAATGGACCCGAATTCCCCAACGAGACTAAGAAGAGGAAAGTTGAGGAGAAGGACTCAAGTCACTATGTAAGCACCTCTGTGCCTGTCTGTTCAAATCATAGCCGCCTCTGCCAAAAAATAAGGAGATGGGTATTCTGGTGATGACACTAACACATGTACTCAAAGGGATGGGACTCACCACCACAGCACATACAAAACACAGTCAACCAAAGGAATGTGCCGGAAGCACCTTAGAAATGCTGTAGCTGGAGGCCCAGTGTACGAAATGCCATGGAATCTGGAAATAATTCAGATGGGATAATCGTTCTGGTGACGGAAACGTGGTCAGATCACAAAAAAAACTGCACCCAAAGACACCATACCCAGTAAATGAGGTGCAATGGGAAGGATGCAAAACAGTCATGAAAATACTGACTATTATATTTGGCTGACATTGGATTGACCAGTATTAAACAAAAGTGAGCATGCCCCATTAAAAACTCTTGTCTTTGTTGCCAAATTACGCTATTGTTTATTGTTCTTTATAAATGTGCTTCATGAGGTACTGTAACTCCATGAAGCACACTTCTACATTCTAAGAACCGTAGACAATAGTGTCAATAAATAAGCAGGTTATTGTGAATGTATTACTTTGGCCGTATTTCCCCACCCTAAATGGGAAAGTAGCTGTAGGACAATACAAAAGAAGTCAACCGTAACTTTACCTCTGTGTGGTAATAGACAATGACTAGCACCATGTTTGTCCTCACAGGATACTGATGGAGAGAAGAGTGATGACAACTTGGTGGTGGATGTATCCAATGAGGTAGCGTATGAGCCCTACTCCTTGTCTGTTGTCTCCCTACACCCGGTCTGTTGTCTCCCTACACCCGGTCTGTTGTCTCCCTACACCCGGTCTGTTGTCTCCCTACACCCGGTCTGTTGTCTCCCTACACCCGGTCTGTTGTCTCCCTACACCCGGTCTGTTGTCTCCCTACACCCGGTCTGTTGTCTCCCT
>JACXGK010011428.1:0-16048 GCA_016801125.1 Novumbra hubbsi
TAAACCTAGTTACATTTGACCACTACTAAACCTAGTTACATTTGACCACTACTAAACCTAGTTACATTTGACCACTACTAAACCTAGTTACATTTGACCACTACTAAACCTAGTTACATTTGACCACTACTAAACCTAGTTACATTTGACCACTACTAAACCTAGTTACATTTGACCACTACTAAACCTAGTTACATTTTACCACTACTAAACCTAGTTACATTTGACCACTACTAAACCTAGTTACATTTTACCACTACTAAACCTAGTTACATTAGATCACTACTAAACCTAGTT
Source organism: Novumbra hubbsi (assembly GCA_016801125.1). Classification (NCBI taxonomy): domain Eukaryota; kingdom Metazoa; phylum Chordata; class Actinopteri; order Esociformes; family Umbridae; genus Novumbra; species Novumbra hubbsi. The sequence continues at coordinate 298 of JACXGK010011428.1, forward strand.
ACATTTGATCACTACTAAACCTAGTTACATTTGATCACTACTAAACCTAGTTACATTTGACCAATGCTACACCTAATTACATTTTACCACTGCTACACTTTATTACATTTGCCTACTGCGAATGTTTCTCTCCAAATGCAGCAATGGAATGACTTCATGAACCGCTCTGGAGAGGAGCAGGAGAAGCTGCTGGCCCTTCTGGAGGAGGAGGCCAAGAGGAGTAGCTCTAACAAGCTCTCCAAAGACCAGAGAGAGGGTGAGAGCCCTGGTGCCCGTCACACGTCCTGGCGCAGTGCCCTTCAAGTGAAGTGGCATAGTGTTATGCTGTCCTTCACCTCCAGGTGTACATTTGGTTTTGATCCGTTTCATCCCCGCAGATCAGTAAACGACGCGGTTTGTCATTACGTGGGCTCGCTGTCAGAGTTTTGAGATGTACAAAGTGGAACTTAACTTATTTTTCTGCTCCTCAGTGAATCTAGCCTTCACTGCCCAAGACTACTTCCAGAGGATTGATCGAAGACTGCGTACCACACTGAAACGCAAACAGGTTCCCATTGTGAGTGTTTGTCTGTTTCAGAGCATGTTGCACTGCCCTTGACTGTGCACTTAACTATGTCGGCGACACGTGTTGTCGTTGACTCTTCCTGATGCTGGTCCATCTCCCCTTCATTTGTTTAGGGGACACTTGAGGTGCTTGAAGGGAATCTTCTCAGTTTCTTTGGTGCTCAGCCTCACTCTGTCTACACCACCAACCTGGCAAGCAGGTGCTTTCTTTTCATTCTTATTTTAGACGGGTCCTAAAATATTTAATTTACAGATGAATTAACTGGATGTTGTTGTTTCTGTGTTTCGTAATCAGCTTTGAGAGGCTATTGCTTCATGCAGTCTGCCAGTACATGGACCTTATTTCTGCGAGTGAGTAGTAGAATGACCACGAGACAGTACATTTTTGTTGTTGTTTATGAAAATTGAAGCGACGCTTTAGTGGTGCTCGTTGAAAAGGTCATTCCTACAGCATATTTCCCCAATAGTGTGAGAAACATTGGACATGTTTTCTGTAAACTGTGTTACAGGCTCTAACTGTAATGGTGCTCGCCAGACAGAAGTGATGAACAAACAGGAGGGCTTGTTCCACCCTCCAAGCCCCATGCTCTCTGCCTACCTGGAGCACATGAGCTAAGAGACGGTCACCCTGCTGTGCAAATGGGCCCGGCTCCATTCCACTCCCCGACCTGTTTGCTGACTTGATTTGTACAGATAGGTGTACGTTGGTGTGTATTCAAAGGGAACCGGGGTGAACTAATACACAGTCTTGCCGTCTTTAAGCTGTATGGACTGGAACCAAACATTTACTTTAGTTGTTATTCTGTGTTCTCGCTTTCGCCTTAGAAGAATTTTGGCCAACTCTTTCATGCCGAGCAGCTCATGTAAACCTGCTGTAACTTCTAAATTTGGTTAAGGTGTAATAATTGACTTGGCCAATCCTAAACGCTAGTTGTTTTTACCATTCAGCCTTTCAGATTTTGACTTGCTTGTGTATTTATGATAATTGTGTTGCAGCATGACCTAGATGAGCATCTCGCGGCTGGATGTGTTATGTGTTTTACATCTGGTTCCCTTTGTGCTATCCACTTCGTGCATACAAAATGAATGGCCACAAGAGTAAGGAGAATGGACTTAGGCCGGTAAGAGGGTATGTAGCTCGGTCTGAACCAGGTTTAAAACCCAGGATTCTTTTTTGGAGCACAGAACACACCACTATGATCAGTTGTCAATGTAAATGGCTTAAATTCTTCTGTTTGTGGTTATAAATGGTGAAAAACTATTTTACACAATACATTGCTGCCAAACAAAACAAATGGACTGTATCCTGAAAAATATCGGATTGCACTTACATTTCTCATTTAGAGTAAGCTTTTCAATCATTTTGTCAGTTTACCATTTGACAGTGCTCAAATGCATTGATTTAATTTTAGGCATTATTTCAAAATGGTCTCACTTTGTAATCGCCAGTTGTTAACATTGTTTACTAAATTATGTAAGTTTGTCCTCTGACAACTAAACATAAGGTCAACTTACAAAACATGCTCAGCTTGTTGACTTCCTTTATTAACGGCCATTTGTTTTTGAATGTCTGTTCAAATAGTACTGTTATTCTCAGTACTTATGATTTACTATTACACAACCTGATTTCACGACTGCAAACCTTGGTGTCGTCTCAGGCACTTTGTTTTAGCGTAACCCATCCCCTCCCTCTACCTTGCTGTTATGCCTTACAAATGCATGTAACAGGTCTTTACACATTTGTGTTTGTGTTTATACTAATGCATATTTTTTAAATATCCATCCAGGTTATTTATCCATCGACCTTTTTTTACGATGGAGGAAAAAAAACAAAATGTATGAATGAACTTGACCTACTAGCACATGTCTGTGGATTACCAAAGTTCAGGTTTCTCAGGCTTTTATCCTCTCACTATGAATGTGTTGTTTTTTTATTCCACGATTCAATGTATGGATACTGAAACTTGACAACCAACAGCTGTTTGACAAAGGCGGTGCCATTTCTATTTCACCTTTTGTTTGGTTAAGTAGTATTTCTGTAAATATGACGCTACGAAGTGTAACTGTAACTCATGTTCACAGTGCGCTGACAATACAGGGAAACTTCTTGTTGGAATAGAATTATTTTAACGCTTTACACGTTGATTTAATTGGATGATTCCTTCAATACATTTTTCATGCAAGAATGTATATGTTAGGTAATGTCAGTGCATCATATTTATATAATTTAACTAGTCAGCAATGGTAATAAAATGCAGTTTCACTTGTTAATCTTTTGCCTGTTTGCAGGTAATCGTTTGTTATCCTTACTGAAAGAATGCCGCAAGCCATTTCTGAAGAGACGCATTTCAATAAATGTTAATTGAAGTGTTCAATGACGATTTGACTCCTTGACTTCATAAAAAATACATTTGAGTGACGTTTGTATCAGTAAATGCCTATAATGAAATTGCTATCAGTGTAATCTAATTGAGAGCCTTTTAAGGTAAGAATCATTTTGGCACATGCAGGTAGATTAGCCAGATATGCCGGATAGTGTAAAATATGGTGTTTGTGTAAAGGAGGATATTGGAATCCTCAGCAACTGGGGATTCGTATTTATTTACGACACCCAGCAGTTTTAAGTCGTGATTATTCAGTATGTCCACTAGATGGCATACTGGTGTTGGTAATGCGTCAATGGAATAATACTTAACACTAAAGTCAATGTTTCTGCAAAATATATTGTAGGTATAGGCTAATTATTCTCAATAAGAATACTAAAAACGTTGCCATCGATGTCATTAGTTTTATCGATGTCATTAGTAGGAAAAAAGCATATGACAAAAAATAAGTTAACAACACCTAATGCATCTTAAAGCACATATTAAATTCAATCGTAATCAAAACTGAACTTTTCTGCGTAACTGTAATTCATAGATACATTTTTGTGCATTATTAGTAATTTATTAAATAATGGCAGTTTTAAGGACAATTCAAAATGGATTGTTGGTTCTGGTCTAAAGCAGATAAGAGCTGTCTTAACTTTTATTCTTTGGGAGAGCTGTTTTTAAATTTTTTGCAATGTAAGTACTTTGGTTAGCTTGAAATGTTGATAAACACTTATTTATAAATGTATCGCAGCAACGCACACACTACTTGTAGGCTACTCGCAAATGTACCAAAGTGCTACAGGTGGGATGGAATACTGTTTTCTCAGTGTCCAAAAAAACAATCAGTGAGTGGTTTTAAGTGACTAATATGAACATAACAGTTGGAAATGTAGAATAAAGGCTTATCTGATGATAAAACAAGCGTGGCTTACTAATATGACTAGGACTTTGAATCAAGGTAGACATTATCCATAAAATGAGAGAAAACAATCTTGACTGCCTCCACGCAGATTTGTGTGTGTGTGTTTTAAACAGTCATATTAATTTAGGACTTCTGTTTTCGACAGTTGAGCCGCGGTTTAGAAAACGTCTCAAGCAACGGAGTTAGCTTTATTCCTGGGAAAAAAGTAGTTTGCCTCATTGTACACGAAGTACATAAAAGCCCCACACGTAATATAAACAAATACCATGTAATAAACAAAATCATGATTGTCAAGATTTTTTTAATTGTATTGTGGTGCTAATAAAACAAACCGAGATATTAAAATGTTTCACCGGTATGCTTTAGCTAATGTGTTGTTAGTTGGGTTCGTGGTGTGTTGGTAAAGAAACCAGAAAATGTGTTCCATATATAATAACAAATGCAGAAATATTGTTGAGGTTCGAATTGTCTGCGGCCAGCTCTGATAGCAGTGTAACAGGCCAAACTAGTATTTGTACATTAAATGTATGCGAAGGAAGGCTGGGCAATTTCAGTAAGATGGGAGGGTCAAGTGAAAATATATTTAACTTTGGGAGGGGGGTGCCCCCATATATCTGGCCTTTTGATAACTACAGACTTTAATTAGGGGAAATGTATACGTGATAATTAGGAAGCGTGTCTCATAAATACTTAATAAATGTTTACTTTGTGTGCTATACAATAAGTCTACAGTACAGTAGACAGATGACTTCCAACAACACGCAGAATGGTTGAAATTGATATTTTCCGGCTGGGGAACGTCGCCAAAAGCTTAACATGGGGTAGGTAGTCTTCATTATAATGTCAAGGGACAATCTACAGCCACGACTACGTCCAGGAATGCTTAGCGATATAATGTTCAACTATAGAACACACACCCGTTTTGAACATCTCGTACAAATGTACAACACGAGACGCAAAAACCCTGTTCATGAATGCCATTATTATCCCCCACACCGACTGCAAATAATATTTACATTTTACGACGTACCCTTTGTATTTGGGTAGGTTGGCCCCCCTCTGATTCAGAGGTTTGGAATTTGCATCTGATTGCTGTTTGTCAACCAATGATTTGACTCTACGACCGTGCGCACGCCTTAGATTAGGCAAATATACAACGTAACCTCTGAATCAAGCCATACCTTGTAATCGAAAAAGATGTATGCGACGGAATAGAAATATCACAATCAAGTGATATCTGTATACTACTATATATCATATAATATATACAATCGATAACCACTAGAACGCATTGGATTCAGGGGAAATCAGGAATGTTTCTTCCGGTTCACAAGAGTGCAAAAACAGAACGGAAGCTGATTTGGTAAGTTAAAAAAAAATCGTATTGTGGTTAACACATTAGATTTGATTCAGAAACATACACATACGATTCAGTCTTATTCTGACTAATGTTATTTTATATGTTTCTCTGATTAGATGTTGTTTATATCATGTATGATTTAACTTGACTAATCGGATATAGCCTAATATAGACTCGTACGGCCATGTGTGCTGTACTTGCCCTGCTGGCGATATGCCACGTAATTATATCGTTGACATATAAAAGCTTTAATTAGGCTTTGTGAAACCGAACAGTGCCCAATATTTGTCTGTAAAACATTTTAAACCACAGTTAGTGTTTTAGCATTTATATATTGGATTATACATTTCATTTAGAATATTCCTTCTAACAAAAAGTTTTTTATCGCAGTTTAAGGTGCTTTGTTATCTGTTGGTTACATTTGCAGTGCGAATGGGGAAGTCGCAAACAGCTGTATTTAGATTTGTAAATGTAGATGTAAAATAAAATGTCATTTAACATATCTTGCTTTTTGTGTGTTGATGATCGACTTTTAAGACAAAAGTGTTTAATTTGACAAAAGCCTATATTTATTTTATACTTAGTAACTTTAGTACGTTACCCAGTAGCCACAACACGGCCGAAACCAATGTAGTCGTTAATTTCTTTAGAACGCCTATATTGATCATTCATACATATGCTACACAAATGTATTTGTTTCTGTAAAAAACATGGACTTCAAGTTATAAATAACAACAACAGACGTGTTATAAAACTGCATGATCAAATCTACTGGTCCATTTTCAACATACATTTTACACATGTATTTATTAGCCTTTGAATTTACTTTTTGTAAATATTTGTAGAAGTTGCAACATTGACGATATACTCGTCCATTTAAATAATGAAAACTCGCCTTGTGGAATATTAATAACTGCATAGCCTGAATACAAATATAATTTGCCGGTCAATCGTAATGCATAATTGTTTATGTATTAATCTGTGTAGTATATCCACAGTATGTCTATATTCGTGTAGACGTCCCAACCCAGCCCAATTTGAATTTGTAGAGCAAGAGATGGGAGGAGCTTCTTAAGTGAGATGTTCTCGAATAGAGAGGTTGGGTCTAACTATACAGCGGGGATTGAAGTCTGGAATTACCCATCATGCTAGCGGCTTGTGTCTACGGTTCCAATTTGGTAATATGTGGATTTTTGACCGCAAATCTTTTCTGTGTTGGGCAATGTCTCCTGGGTGAACTTTAAGCATGGCATTTGTGAATGAATTTTAGATGACCAACCAGGGTTAAAATAAAGAAGAAATTCTCTCTTAGTAGATAAGTTCCATGTGGTTTTCGATGCTTGGTTTCTGTTGGAACGTATATTTCCCCCTTTACATTTTTTCTCTCTACTCGAGAGATGTATGGCTAGTTCTCTGTCAACTGCACGTGAAAGTGGGTCACTTTGTCCTGTCCATGTCTATATGTCACTGGGTCTCTGCACTGCACACACATCACTGTACCAACGGAGGTCTGTTCTCTTTAGTCGCCTGCCATTCCGCCTCTTTAAGAAAAGAGGGATTTGCTCAGATGATTGGGTTAGGGTTAGGAAACGTGATCAAATTCAGTTCTTAAAGGCCTGATCTCTTTGCGTAGTGGAGTATATTGAATAACATGGCCTGTTGAGGCAAAGTTTAACTCACTAATGGCTATGGTTGGTACGTTTGGCGTTACGTTTGGAATGCGCCTAGAGCCCAAACTGGGCACATTTGCTGCTTTTTTTTCTCTCACTTCAATCAAAGTCTAAACTGTAACTAAAATAGTGAGTCGGAAACACAGATGGACTGACATTAACAGGCATCATCTAAAGAATTGTACATCTCTCTACATCATCTCTCTACAGATAATGGCATTTTCTAGGAAGTCAGCTGATCATGGAAAGTATTCCTTGTCCCTTCCTGAATTCCTCAGTTTTTTTGTTTGTAAAATAATCTTAGAGACCTTTACTCTAGAGTAAAGATTTGTTACTGTCAAAGCAGACTCAACAAACTTGATGAGGGTTTTATGTTTAACAAGTCAGTGTTGTTCAAATTTCACAAATACAACTTGCTCAGGGATTCCAATACAAGATCAGTTTCATAACAGTGGTATTCATCACACTTCACGCATATTAATACTTTTGTAATTTTAATAATTAGTTTGACCCGGAAACCGTGTCCGAGATTGTTGAGAGCATTCTGAAAAACACTTAATACAATTGAACCCATGCTACAGTGGTACACGTGCACCAGATTTAGCACCCTGGACAGGCCCATGCAAACGTATTTACTATTTCAACTTCCACATGGACATTTTGTCTGGATTTTATTTAGTAATAATCTTCAGAGGTTTCATAAACTTGTTGTAAAACAAGGGGAATTTGTAGATGTTTTTCCCATGTCATTACAATACTAAAACCAGGTTTTAACTGAACTGCTATTGGGTACTGCAACATCACCTGGATTACCATAAAAAAAGTTTCAGTAGAACAATTCACGTATCAATACGTACCAGTTTGAGTGTTTGTGTCATTGAGATTATTTCCTCCTTCAAATACTGGAGGTTTGAACTGAATGTTTTATTTGTAGCGTTCATTGTTCCTGCTCAAATGTGTTACAGTAACCTTTCAATTATGCTGACACCTGTTGTTTTCTACCATTGCTTGCTCAGTGACCACACGAACCAAACAGTGTGTGACATATTATTGTCTGTGACTTCACCACAGTCCTGTAGTTTCCTTGCCATTTAATTGCCATGTAAATGGGATGTGTACTGCGGTGAGTTGGCTCGACGCTTGCTGTTCCTTTGCCAAAACCCACATTTCTCAGTGTCTTCTTGGCACACAGTCAGTTCCTATGTTTCTTCTGCCAAAAAAGAGAGAAGAAAATCAGTACATAACTATTTGGATACGAGCCATGGGGAATCCTTGTCCGTTCGATAACTACGTGGAATCGAGCTTCAGTAATGATCTTAAGGTAGACAGCTTTGTCACCACTAAGACCAAGCCGAACTTTATTAACAAATGTAGGAGAAAGATACGCATAAAGTGAAATGTGATTAAGTCACTTTTACATGTGCTAGCATTAATAAAATGTTGCGTTGACAGCTGCCGTCGTGTCCAGCATCTGGTCTATAATTGCATACATCTGCCTGGATACCAACACGCAGAGAGCTTCACATGCGCTCGTGTCCCGCAGTGGGTTTATTTGCGTTTGATATTTACAGCCCTTGGCACCAATGTCTGCTGAATGAGGAAGTTGGCAGCGTAAGGCTAATGAAATCAAGACGGCCCTACTGTAGCGCTTAATTTGTCCGACTGGGCTCCTGAGTTGGTTGCGTGTTCTACATACACAGGCACACGGCCGCCCACATATGTCATTTCTTTCACCACACTAGATCAGTGCCAAGAGCTGTTCTCTTCCTATCTGTCTGTTTCTTGTCGGACAATAGGTGTACTGTACCAGATTACAATACAAAGGCATGGACTAACTGCAAATTTATGAACCAACTAGTTAATCCAGTTTGGGGCCTTTACTGAATGTATTTGAATGAAGATGTACCAGCTAACGCTTAGGTCCCGCCTCCCCATCACAGTGAGACCATTGTGCCGGAGAAATAGCTGGAAACTTAAATGGCAATTTAAAGGAAATGATGTCATTAAACGTGATCGATGTTAACCGTGCAAATGGGGAACTATGATCGTGGATGATGGGTATTGACAGTGAAAGGCCGATATCCGCAATAGAGAGCTAGCCAGAGACGACAAACAAAAGAATTGTATCGACCGGCAGAATTTAATTTAAGCGGTCATATAACATCCATGCGTTTTGTTCAGCCTGTAGCTGAGTAGCCTTACAATTGCAACTGTTCTTCAAGGTTTAGCCATTTGTTACAAGGGATGTATTCTGAGACCAGTATTAAGCCAAAGTGGTGGTATCAAAACCTTGTTCGGCGCACTAATAAAGCTGCGATTGCTAATGTTGCTGCTGCAGTAGAGACAACCTATCAAATTGAATTAGTTACCTCTGCTTTTCTCAAATTGATGACTTTCCACTTGCAGCAACCACAATCTCTAATTAGGTTTCTGAGTGGAATTACTTTGTTTGCTTACTCTGCATGTTCAACATGGTCTGTCTATATTATATGGTCTCTATATAGTCACAAAAATTCTGAATGGACCATTTATAGTTAGATTTGCACCGCGTCCCACGGCAAATGGAAGGGAACAATGCTGCTTTGTATGGGAGTGCTGGGGGCGGAGATAACTGTTGCTAGCCTAGCCTAGCTAACATTCAGAAATGAGTATGAAGTCATTTGAAGTAAAAAAAAACTGAATAAAAACGACCCTGCTGTAACATTGTATCGCTATGTTAATGCAGTCAAACGGTGACACTGAAACTCAGATGTTTCACTTTGAAATGTCAACATAGTCTGCCCTGTTCTTCAAGTCAATTTTGTTGGAAAAATAGTGGACATCCTTACAGATACTGCTGGGACATGGGAGTTTTATTATATGTTTATGGTAACTTTGTAGTCAATGGTTTTGTTTGACCTACATTTTATAATTTAAGGACTGTGTCACTTTGTAACCATGCAATTGCCCAATAGTTAGTTAGTAAGAAGGTTCTGAATTACTGAATATCTGTGCCTGATTTGAAAACGGCCTAAAATTCCTCAGAATTTATAATAATAAGATCATTGGATTATGATTATTGTGAAAATGGACCGACGTTATTTATGTCTGGTTTTGCTAATCAGATTGGAGACTTGGGAGAGGGTGGTGTAAAGTTTTTGTGACACTTCTTTTTTTTCTGGTGTAATGGGTTCACCACAAGTCCAGAGGAAATACTTTTAGAGATTTGACAGCATAACACATATTCAAGAATAGTGCCATTGACCAGCTTCTATGAGGTCTATTACAGTTATCTAATCTACACATCCTCTTGTCAAAAAAAGGGACAGTAGATTTGTCTACTGTTACATGTTAACGCAACCAACTTCAAAATAAAAATGTAAGCGTTTGCCAAATAATAAAAAAAAATTATAAACTGAGTCTCTCTTAACTCTTGTCTGTTTTAAGATAATAGAATGAATACTTATTGGTGGGACTGAATCCTGTTGGGGGTCAGTAAGAAATGATATGCATTCATTATTGTGAGTTGTTCTGGATAAGTGTCTGAAGGGCTGCACTAATAGCATAAAAACAAGCTATTGACTAGAAACAAAATGACTGGAAGACATCTGTTTGAAGTAAAGGTTTTAAATTAATTAACCCCCTTGCCGGTCCATCTATTAGTTTGCATTGACTTGTAATCTTCATATACTCACTTTAGACACATGCAGTACTGTTCATAACATCCTAAATCACCCTGGGTTTAACACATGTTGGTCCTACAATCCTAAATATTAAAAGTGTCTTTGTTTTCCAAACCATAAACAAAACAATTGGAAGTTGTTTACTTTTAGCCGACGGCCTCAATTGCAATGTCTGTACTAAAACTAGTTGCAATCATGTGAAAAGGTCCCTGGAAAACTGGTTTGTACATATTTGGACATTGGGATGTGTGAACGTAAACACTATTGAGAGATAAAGGTAACTTAATTTAACAAAAGACATGGTAAAGTTATGCAAATATTTGCTTGTATGACTTGGAGCTTTGTCCAGTTGAGATATTTTTGAGAGACGGCTTTACATTCTCATAAATGTTCTGGAATTCATTGTGGACTCAATGATGGCAAGTTTGCCAGTTTAATCATGCACTTTAACATTAATTGTGGCAAGTAGATCCCTTGTAGTTACTCTGGGATTCCCAGAGACTTCTTTGTGCATGTAACGGTCAGGTTTTAGGATGAATTAGGTGGGATGACATTTTCTCCATTTGTAGTCAGTCCTTCGAACAGTGGACTTACGTACCTCAACTGATGGGCATCAACGTTCTGTCTTCTGAGAGCCTCCAATAGGTCTCTTGATCTACTACACCCACATGGTAAAGAACAAACCAGAACGAGTTTCTAATCTTTATGGAAGGCTAGACCCTCTCCGATATAGGGCTCGTTTTCATTATGAGAAAAATAACCAAATGCTAAATAGACTTATCTTGGTTTGCATAATCACTTCCATTGTGCTGGAATTTACACCGGCGTATTCGATATACACCAGCATGCAGGATCGTACTCCTCAATCATGGGAAAACCAAGCCACATGCGTGTGCAGTGCACAGGAACTTGATCCAGTTCCGACAGAATCGTTTTCACACTTGGACATCTCTGGGGGTGCTCTATCAAAAATGTAGGGCATGCTGCCGTTGAAATGCCGGAGCTATGGATATCTGCGAGTTTACACAACACAATAATCTGGTGTCGTGAGCCTTTGATATGTATCGGAAAATGTAGTGTTATGTTAACAAGCCCTTAGCATCTGTTTTCTAATCGTTTGCGCCGTTTCCCGTGCAACTGATTCTAATGTTAGCCACTTTATCTGATGATAAAAAGATTCTCAAACTACTGGGCTACCTGCCACGCTGTAATACATATTGCCGTGTTAGCGTGTTTTGGACATGCAGTGGAGCTCAGAATTTTGTGATGTTTTTGCTAATTTGTTTTGAAGGATACCAGTATCACTATCAATTTTCTGTACATTTCTTTGGCTTTACTGGTTAAATCTACATTTAGTAAATGGTTAATTTTTTACAAATTACCAATTTAAATTCTTGGAAGTGGACTGGCCTTGTGCATTCTTTAGTGCTCTACAGTTGAATGTGGGAGCTCACTTCTAAGGTCGCATAGAAACTTTATCACTTTGGAATTAGACCCGTTTGCGTTTTCCTTATCTCTTTGTGAGGTCTGAACAAACAGGACAATCTTCCACCCTCAGCTCCCCCACAGGTTCTGTGCCACTAGGTACAAAAAGAACCCATTAACTCTCATTCATCCTTATACTTCATTTAAACAGACCGTCCACTGGGGTGGTTTCATGGCAGATTCTACCCCCAAGCCATAAGGCTGCTTAACATGACTGCGGAACAACATGTCACTGGCTTCCTAGGCTATCCGATTAGTCCCTTTTTTGTGCTGACTTTTAGTACACAAACACACACACACACACACACACACACACACACACTAGACTCAACATACACACACCCACAAAGCCATGTACACACTTACCCCAATCACATACCCTGCTGCTACTCTTTATTGTCTGTCATGTTGCATAATCTCCTTGCAGCACACGTTATGTACATCAACCTCAAATACCTCATACGCCTTTACGTCCACTCGACGGTTGTACACCCTGTTCCCTGTTGTACACCCTGTTCCCTGTTGTACACCCTGTTCCCTGTTGTACACCCTGTTCCCTGTTGTACACCCTGTTCCCTGTTGTACACCCTGTTCCCTCTATCCTACTGCAGTGTAGCAAGGCGACTCTATTCACCCTGGTACCTGGTTTACGCCAAAATGCTCACCTCACATCTGTTCAGCAAAACGCCAAGCATTTCATTGTCAGTCAAAGACAACACAGTTCCAACCGTGATTTGGTGTGTGGCAACACTTCCCTATTAACAGAACGTTGAATGAATGGCCTAACATTCATTCAGCCTCATTCTTGGCTGCATCCTACCTCATTTTATTTCAAATTCGGGTAGGATGTGAGATGGGATGAAAGAACCTCCGGCCACGGGACAAATCAACATGTCTTTTTAACTGGGTGTTTTTTTCGAATGCACCACCGACACAGGGTCCGCAGTCTGTAGTCTCATTTCGATGTTTTTGCAATAAACAAACAAGAGGCTTGTTCCCGTGGTGCCAAAACAGCTGATCCATTATATGATGTCCCAGTGCTACTACTGTGGACCCAACAGCTGCGATAATATAGTGTGAATCAATGTTGAACGTCTCTAACGTCTGTTTCATACATGCCTCCTGATCCACGAAAGTGACGGAAGGTTTTGCCACTGCCATTTTAGTCTCAGTGTTCTCTTTTGCTTACATATTTATATTTCCCTTTCTCTCTCTCCCTCTCTTCGTCTCCCTCGTAAAAAACACAGTCATCATGGTAACACTATCCTGTCATGAGGCAAGGGTGTCATTTTAGCGGCTACCTAGGCTGTTCTAAACTCATGTGTCTTCATATCCCTGTCAGCGTGTACTATTGATTCTAGAGCACTGCGTGTGTAAAGCTTATCTGTGAACTAGATGTGGTCCAGGGGGTGTTCAATCAAAATGAAGACCTTTCCTCTTATGGCTTGTGCCTGGTATTGATGTGTTCATTTAGGTTTTGCTCAAATATACCTATACATTTTATGTGAGTTGTTTGTGCTTAGCATGAAAAGATTGTGTTTAGTAACATTCTTTGTTGAAAAATGTAGTACCACCGTCACGTTTCCCGGCATCTAGATTAAATAAGCAGGAAATCCAAGTATTTCAGGTTACACAGGACAGTCTGGGAAGTGACTGGATTTTCGTCTTGGAATACCACCTTAAATACAAATTTGAGACTGAAAAGAATGTCTGGCATATGTGTCGTTCAATGAACTTCCTATTGATGTCCTTGAGAGATGTTGTACGTAAATGTTAGGTCACATTTGCATAGTCAAAACTATAATCTGTAGATGCGCTACAAAGTAAACGCTTGCTAATGTTAAGATTTGGTTTAGAATATGTGTTAGCGTAAGGGTTAGGGGGAAAAAGTGAAGAAAAGACAGAAGGTTAGTGCTGTTAGATAATAGAAATGTATACTCTGTAAAGCACCGGTTGAATCTCCAAATGAAGAGATGCCACAGTTGAATCACACACATCTAAGCTTGTACACCGAGTACAACATTATCGCAGTATTCTACATAACATGACTAAATACACGGCGTAGCGTGACACTACAGCACGACACAAACAACCCAGTCAAATTCAATAGTGAACGATCATTAATAGACGCTGCATCATTCTGCGAAGTCCCCCTCAAATCTCCACCTGTGGTCATGGTGTGATCTTCCAGATACTGAGTCCCCTTCAGTGAACTGGCATCGCTTGCCAGGGTGGTCTGTCAAGGGCGTGGCACACCTGGGTGTTCAGCATGCCTCTGGGCGCTCGGTCAACTCGGTCTGTGTTTTAATGACCACCCACGGCATCTAGTGGTTAGCGGTTTGTCTTGTTGGATTGCTAGTTGCTAGACGCCGGAACGTTCTCAGGATGTGCCACGGAAGGTTTGGGATGCCCTGGATCTTTTGGATGGGCAGACGAGACATCCTGAAAAGGCTGCAGCGGTGGTCTATAACGTGTGCTGCCACACATAGACCACCGTCTGTAACAGTTCGCTTGTATTCTCTGGTTCCAAAAAGCTGATTTAGCTTATGTCCTAATTTAATCATGTGTTAGTTTCCTTCAAAACAGCTTGAAAACAGCAGTAAATGTATCCTTCAGGGGGAATATAAAATACATTATCAAAGGCATACCTTTTTCACTTTCTCTTCTGAACATCTTGAATTTGCAGCCAGCTGACCATGTATGCTAACCGACATATGAAGCAACGTTGAGGAAGTGACAACGTTAAGGCAGTGACAAGTGCTTTGTCTCACGTGTTGTTCCTCCCACAGGCCCTGGTGAAGCCCTTCCGGTGTTGTCCGCATAAAGGCATTTGCATCACTTTAGCCGCTGGCGCCTAAGCTCCGCGCTCGCACGGAATAGCGGGGAGTCCTCATTAGCTGCCCGTCGTCCGCGCAGAGAAGCGGCAGACTTCAACCTCCCGGAGCAGAGGGAAGGTGTCCGGAGTGCACGTCTCATCGCCATAATATATAACACCAAAAACAACCTCGGACCGGTTGAGGACCTAACTGCCCTGCCCATCGGGAGAGAGAGAGAGCCCGCTCCGTCCTGGTCAGGCTTCGCATCCAACCGCTGAGCACCAGGGCCTGGAGAGGCGACAGCCCCCCCCGCCGGCCTGTGACGGGAGCTGTCCGCGGAGGGCAGGTGGAGGAGAGCACGTCCCCGGGCCATGAAGCTCCAGGCTGTGATGGAGAACCTGCACCGGCAGCAGCGGGCCAAGTTACTGATGGAGCAGCAGCGCGTGGGGGGCGGGGCCCCGCAGGGGGGCGGGTCCCCGCAGGGTCTCTGCCGCAGCCCGGCCGGCGACGAGCGTCTGGGAAGCCCTGCCGTCGAGTCGGAGCAAGCCCAGATGGACGCGCTGGCGGCCATGAGAGCCGTGGCGGCCGGGCTTCGGAGGGCCTCGAACAGCTCGGCGTCGGAGCGCAGCAGCGGGGTTGAGGACGAGGAGGAGGAGGAGGAGGAGGAAGAGGAGGAGGGGGAGGAAGGCGGCGCAGAGCAGTACAAGGACATGATGGGCTCTGAGGAAGAGGAGCAGATGTAAGTGGGAACGCCTCGTGATGTATCCTGTTTAAATGTTCTGTGGCCGGGTTCACTTAGGGCCCGAGCCTTTCCGTCTGGCGCAGTCTGCTTGGGGTTCAGTCACGCATTTAACCGCCCCCTGAATTCGAATTATCGTTGGCCTTGGGGGGGGGGGGGGG